>WNWU01013525.1:3251679-3279285 GCA_012654045.1 Ptyas mucosa
CCTTGAAAGAGGCGGTGGTGAAGCCTCTCCTCAAGAAACCTTCCTTGGACCCGGCAGTGTTGTCTAATTACTGTCCCATCTCCAACCTTCACTTTGTGGTGAAGGTTGTCGAGAGTGTGGTTGCGCGACAGCTCCCCCAGTACCTGGATGAAACAGTATATCTGGATCTGTTCCAGTCAGGTTTCAGGCCTGGGTACAGCACGGAAACTGCATTGGTCACATTGGTAGATGATCTCTGGAGAGCTCGGGACAGGGGTTGCTCCTCTGTCCTGGTCCTATTAGACCTCTCAGTGACTTTTGATACCATTGACCATGGTATCATGCTGCACCGGTTGGAAGAGTTGAGGGTGGGAGGCACGGTGTTATGGTGATCTCCTCCTTTCTCTCCAACCAGTGGCAGTCTGTGTTGGCAGGGGGGGGAGAGGTCGACCCCGAGGCACCTCATTTGTGGGTACCACAAGGGTTGGTCCTCTCGCCCCTTCTGTTCAACATTTATGTAAAGCTGCTGGGTGAGATCATCCATGGTTTCGGAGTGAAGTATCATCAGTATGCTGATGATACTCAGTTGTACATCTCCACCCCAGACCACCCCAACGATGCCCTTGAAGTGATGTCCCAGTGCCTGGAGGCTGTACGGATGGGGAGTAACAGGCTCAGACTTAACCCATCCAAGACCGAGTGGCTGTGGTTTCTGACGTCCCGATATAGTCAGTTGGTGCCGTTACTGACTATTGGGGGTGAATCACTGACCCCTACGGAGAGGGCTTGCAACTTGGGCGTCCTCCTGGATTCACGGCTGTCTTTAGAAGAGTGCTTGACGGCTGTGACCAGGGGGATTTTTTATCAGGTTAGCCTGAACTGCCAATTGCGTCCATTTCTGGATCGGGACTCCTTACACACGGTCACTCATGCCCTCGTCACTTCCCGCCTAGACTACTGTAATGCTCTCTACATGGGGCTCCCCTTGAGGAGCACCTGGAGGCTCCAACTGGCGCAGAGTGTGGCCACGCGGGTGGTTACAGGAGCAACATGGCACTCCCGTGTGACACCTCTCCTGCGCGAGCTGCACTGGCTCCTGGTGGTCTTCCAGGTGTGCTTCAAGGTTTTGTTTACCACCTTTAAAGCGCTCCATGGCTTAGGACCTTGTTACTTACGAGACCGCCTACTGCCACCAGTGGCCTCCCACCAGCTGGTACGCTCTCATAGAGAGGGGCTTCTCCAGGTGCCATCAGCCAAACAATGTTGACTGGCAGCCCGCAGTGGGAGAGCCTTCTCTGTGGGGGCACCTACTATCTGGAATGAGCTCCCCCCAGAGATACAGAGGATCCCGGACCTACGCACCTTCCGCCGTGCTCTTAAGACCTTTTTATTTCACCAGGCTGGCCTGGCCTAATTCTCCTCTTTTAAATAATAATATAAATTTTAAATCTGTTTTAAATTATTAGGGTTTTAAAATTATTTACGGCCAAATTATTTAATTGGATTTTAGTGTGTTTTAAATGTTGTATTTATATGTTTTATTTATAGCTGTGCACCGCCCTGAGTCCTTTGGGCATAGGGTGGTATATAAATCAAATAAACTCGAACTCAAACCAGAGAAGAAGTTATGCAAATGTTTCTTGACTGTACAAACCAAACAGTCAATCTAGAAGAGAAGAGAATATGATTCTTTATTGGCCAAGTGTGATTTGACATTGAATTTGTCTTAGGTGTCTATGTTCTAAGTGTACATAAGGAGAATAAAATACATTCATCAAGAATAAAAAGATACAACACTTATTGATAGTCAAGGTTACTAATAAGCTATCAAATCGTACTAGGAAACAAATAAAAACAATATAATTGAAAGATACAAGCAACATGGTTATAGTATAAGTGGGAAGACATAGATACTAATAAGGAAGATTAATAATAATAATAATAATAATAATAATAATAATAATAATAATACAGTCTTAGTAAATTATTTGACAGTGTTGTGGGAATTAGTTGTTAAGCAGAGTGATGGCATTCGGGAAAAAACTGTCTTTGTGTCTAGTTGTTTTGGTATGCAGTGCCCTATAGTGTCTTTTTAAGGGTAGAAGTTGAAACAATTCTGTCCAGGATGTGAGGGGTGTGTAGATATTTTCCCAGCCCTCTTTTTGACTCGTGCAGTATACACATCCTGAATGGAAGGCAAGTTAGTAGCAATTGTTTTTTCTGCAGTTCTAATTATCTGCTGAAGTCTGTGTTTGTCTTGCTTGGTTGCAGAGCCAAACCAGACAGATATGGAGGTGCAGATGACAGTAATTCTTCTGTAGAACTGAATCAGCAGCTCTTTGGGCAGTTTGACTTTCTGAGTTTGCACAGAAAGAACATTCTTTGTTGAGCTTTTTTAATGATGTTTTTGATGTTAGGTGTCCATTTTAAGTTTTGAGATATGATAGAACCTAGAAACTTGAAGGACTTACTGTTGATACTGTGTTATTTAGTATTGTAAGAGGTAGTAGTGTAGGAGGTTTTCTATGGTTTTGAGTGGTTTCTATGGTTTTGAGTGGTTTCTATGGTTTTGAGTGTTTGAGGTTTTAGCTCAAGATTGTTCTGGTTGCACCACAAGGCTAATTGTTCAACCTCCTATCTGTATGCAGATTCATCACTGTCTTATCATTTATCATACAACCAATCACTGTTGTATCATTTGAAAACTTCAATATTTTAACAGAGGGATATTTTGACATGCAATCATTGGTATATAGAGGAAAGAGATGTGGATAGAGCACACAGCCCTGGGGGGCTCCTGTGTTAATTGTGCAGGTATCTGATGTGATTTTCCCTAGCTTCACCTGCTGCTTCCTGTCTGTTATGAAACTTATGATCCATTTACAAGTGTGGTCAGGTATAGCTAGCTGATTTAGTTTAGTTAGAAGAATATCTGGAATGATGGTATTGAATGCTGAGCTGAAGTCTACAAAGAGGAACCTTGCATAGGTCTTTGGAGATTCAAGATGATGTAGAATGTAGTGCAGAGACATATTAACAGCATCATCTGTCTCATCAGCAACAGCATGTTGTGTCCCTGGAGCAAAAATCAAAGATGTAACTGAGAATCTTACTAAAATAATCAACCCTATGTATTACTACTCCTTTCTTTTCCTACATGTGAGGATCATGACATGACAATGAATCTAAAAATAATAACAATAGATTATGAACAACTGGGGAAAAAAGTTAAAGAATTAGGAGCAAAAGTGGTGTTTCCATCTATACTTCCAACAAAAGGCCAACATCCAATGAAGGAGCAAAGAATTTTAGAAACAAATCACTGGCTTAAAAACTGGTGTCATCATGAGAACTTCAGTTTTCTAGACCATTGTCTATATTACTTACATGAAGGAATACTGACAAGGGATGCAGTGAGCATAACAAGAACTAGAAAGAATATATTCAGAAAACAACTAAAATTGAGGTGGGAGTGGGACCAATCTTAACAAATTTTAGAACCTAATTCCAAGCAAAAACCATTTGATAACCAATCACATAAGGAAGCAGGAAGTAAAGACAAAAGAAGAAAAGAAAAACACAATGAAGTAGAGAGTGATAGAAAGATGGAAAACCCAGTTACAAGGTAGGAAATATAAGAAACACACAATACCCATAAAAGACACTCACACGAATGCTCACAGTTTAGGAATTATTTATATAATTGGGTGACATCGGCCAAGTTATGTCAGCTGGCAACACCCAGGGGGAGGGCCTTCTCTGTGGGAGCCCCAGCCCTATGGAATGAACTGCCTCTGGAAATGCGTAAGATCTCCGACCTCTGGATATTTCGCTGTGCCCTTAAGACCCTGTTGTTCCGCCAGGCTGGGCTATCAATGTAATAATTTTAAATTGGGTGTTTTAAATTTTTGGGGTTTTAAACTGAGCCGAAATTATTTAAAAATTTTGAATTATTTTAATTGATGTTTGTCTTGTGCTTTTAATAGGCTGTACACCGCCCTGAGTCCTTCGGAAGAAGGGCGGTATAGAAATAAAATTATTATTATTATTATTATTATTATTATTATTATTATTATTATTATTATTATATCACAATGAACTCAGAATAATTATGCATGTCACTGTCCTTTCATTAAAGCAGAATGCAAAACATCTCATTTTCTAAGAACAGCAGTTCGATATGCTGCATGAATAGCAACAAAGATATCCTGAGTATTAAGTAACAATAATTGAACCTCCCAATCCATAACCCCCCCAAAAAAATGATAGAAGGAGCTGACAACATGTTAGTAAAATGTGGACCCAAACTGGGGGAAATAGGCTGACTTTGAAAACCATTCAGAGGGTGCTGTAAAATCTAAATTTCAGTACTATTGTTATTGCTGTCCTTAATCTAAAATTAAAAGATTATGAAACTGAGACAGTTTACATTTTCATTGCTCAAAAAGTGATAAAATCAGATTTAGTGCTCATGGCTTTTTCCTGATTGAGCCTGCAAATTAGTCCTCTTCTCTCCCTACCCTCATTATCCTCTTTTATAATAATAATAAAGACACCTGGGCAATTTCTTAAGAAGGTCTGTTGCCTTTGGTTGTTGTTTTTTCTAAATCCACCCCCAGGAGGTTATTTATACTATGAATTGAGACTTTTTTTAAAAAAATCCTTGGGGAAATGGCAAGAAAAATTAAATAAAACATCATGAAAATATAGCCCAAGAAAATTTTTTACTGGTCGCTTTGGAAAAAGAACCAAAAAAAATATTAAGAAATATTCACGAATAAACATCAATAGAGATGGTGAGTCATTAACTTCTTTTGAATTATATATTATTTGTCGCTTTCTTTCTTTAAATATTCATAAGTCTTCCCTTTCCTTTGCAATTAAAATTCTAATAAAATACGGACTGCAATTTTGCAGACTGCTATTTATGAAGAAATTAGAAACTTTTATTTAAGGGTAGAAATGGAAATAAACAGCACTAGAACTTAAAACATCCTAAATTAATCAAATAGAACAAACAATAGTTTTTCCACTGTTTCCCCTCCAGTTCCTGCTTTAAGTATTGTACAGACATACTTCAATTTTTCAGGTTAGTAGTCGAGATGTAGCTGAGCAAAAAGAATTACCATGGGCTCATGAAATTTAATTTCAATTATTTTCCTTTAATCTGTTTCCTTTTTCACTTTGTGTTTAAATAGACTCTTTGAAAACATTTTCATTCACTTTATAAACAAGATGTTTATCTTTTAATAATTAATTCAAATTAAGTTGTCAAATAGAATTGGGGGTTCTCATTAGAAGCCATTTTCACAATCCTCATTTTGTGTAGAACTAGGTAAAGATGAGAAGATCATTCAAAGGTTTAAAAAATATAAGCAATGCCATCATTTAAATCTTGAATTTCATATAAGACCATTTATATATAAAAAAGAAACCTTAAAATTTAAAATGATGCTTAAAAAGTACCAGAAACTTTCTTTTTGTTCACAGGTGACAAAATAAATAAATATGGCTAATCTCAACCCAAGACAAATAAGACGTTTCTATAAGAATTAAAGAAAGGTGTTTAGTAGAGATAGTAATTTTCAATCAGGATACATTTACAAAACTCATAAACAGAATTCTAGAATGTGAATTCCTGTGAAATCTCAAAAACATCTTCTATCTAAAGTTGTGTGTTATAGTACATTAAGTTAATTTCAGCAAATTAAAATATAAAATAATAGCAGAGTTGGAAGGGATTTGGAGGTCTTCTAATCCAATCACATGTTTAGGCAGGAAACCCTACACCACTTCAGACAAGTGGTTATCCAATCTCTTCTTAAAAATTTCCAGTGTTGGAGCATTCTCAACTTCTGGAAGCAAGTTGATCCACTGATTAATTGTTCTAACTGTCAGGAAATTTCTCCTTAGTTCTAAATTGCTTCTCTCCTTGAATAGTTTCTACCCATTGCTTCTTGTCCTACGCTCAGGTGCTCTGGAGAATAGCTTGACTCCCTCTTCTTTCTGGTAGCCCTTGAGATATTGGAACACTGCTATCATGTCGCCCCCTAGTCCTTCTTTTCACCAGACTAGACCTACCCAGTTCCAGCAACCATTCCTTATATGTTTTAGCCCCCAGGCCCCTAATCATCTTTGTTGCTCTTCTCTGTACCCTTCTGTGCATAATGATAGTGTTCTGTACCTGCCTTAACTCTGCCAGTTAAAGTTGAATGAACTAGAAAAAGAGAAAGAACAAACTCAATTATGTCACATTGACATGTTTGAAAATATTCAGTTCCAACTTCCAGCAGCTTTTATCTCATTTGATAAAAGTAACCTTCTTGCTTTGGGCTCCCACTTCTAATGAAGTTAGTGTAAATGAACAAATAAATTCAAATATCTCTAAACCCAACATTATAAAGTAAAGCCTTAAGACTTGACAGTGGTTAAATATCCTTAAAAGTAATCATCCTGAATTTTAAGAAAACACAATTTCATTATACTCAGGATATTTCAATAATTTTTAAAACAAAGTTTTAATATGATTGTCACTAAAAGCTGATCCATCATTCTACAACTCATTTTGAACTGCACTGAATAGAAAATATTTTAACAATTCTTTTTCTTTTTTTTTAGGGTATATTTTTTAAGAATGAATAATTATACTTCTGAGTTTCTTCTTTGGGAATTCTCAAGGATTTGGGAGCTACAGATTATGCATGTGGCTTTTCTAATGATACTCTATTTAATAACAGTAACATGGAATCTTCTCATCATCTCAGCTGTTGTTTGTGATCACCATCTTCACATCCCCATGTATTTCTTCCTGACAAATTTAGCCATGCAAGACATTGGTTCAGTTTCAGCCATTATCCCCAAAACTCTTTTTAATTTTCTTACAAATATAAGAACTATTTCTTACTCTGGGTGTGTTGCCCAAGTCATGTTTTTGTTCTTTTTCCTGAGCTGTGATATTTCTCTGCTTACTGTCATGGCCTATGATCGATATGTTGCCATTTGTAACCCTTTACATTATGAAATGATAATGAACAGGAAGGCTTGTACTAACATGATTGCTGGTGTATGGACTGCCAGCCTTCTCAATGCTTCATTACACACTACTGTCACTTTTATGATTCCTTTCTGCTCTAATAATGTAAACCAGTTTTTCTGTGAAGTCCCATATTTACTTAAGATTGCCTGTTCTGATTTATATGTATCTGAAATTGGATTTCAAATTTTCAGTGCTATGTTAGCAACAGGTTGTTTTGCCTTTGTCATTATGACTTATGTATATATCTTCTCTGCTGTTCTGAGAATTCCTTCTGCTCAAGGAAGAAAAAAGGCCTTCTCTACTTGCTTACCACATATGATTGTTTTCTTCATATTTTTGTTTACTTGTTGCCTTGCTTACCTGAAACCTATAGCTGACAGTGAATCACATCCAAACTTTATAATAACGTTAATGTATACCGTTATTCCATCTATGTTGAATCCGTTAATTTACAGCATGAGAAACAAAGACATCAAAGTTGCTCTTTTGAGACTTTTTGGTCAGAAGTTATTATTTTTTGAAGGAAAATGAGCTATGCATGTTCTTATTTTCAAATAAGGGAAAGTAAGAGAGTTATTTTCACAACAGTTTTCCACTTTCCAATACATTATATAAAGTTCAAAGTTTTTTTTTATTATTCATTTATGAGATTTGATTTATGTCTATCAAGATTGACTATATGGTGCACTGAGTTACCTCTGACTATTCAAAGTTTTTAGGGACATACACATTTAATTTTCTTGCCAACATTTTATGAAGTAGCTGTGAGAAATGTTCATTTTCTTCCAGCGCTTTGACTTAAACAATAATTTTTGTCTTTATTATAATACATACATTGAGGTTTATTTCTTTTGCCTTATGCCAAAGTTCAGAGATAAGTATCACAACAGAAGTTCAGTTAACAGATATAAACTTAGAATTAACTGAATTGAATGAGATGGAACTTTGCATATTTCCAATATGGATACAGTACAGAAAATCTGTAAATAATGTATTTATTAGGAGAAAGCATTAAATAAATGTATTTGAAAGTAAATAATCTGTTTGTTTTGGGAAAAAACTCTTGTAAATTGTATTTCAAAAATCCATATGCACAATGTTTAAAATGCATATGAACATTGATGTGGAATTTCTAATAAATCTTAAATGAGAAATTTAATACACATGAGCTGTTTACCATCCCTCTTTATTGAGGTTTTCATCTTTTGTACTTTAAAATATTTATTCATTTATATACTTCTTCAGTCATCAAAGTAATTCTATGCAGTTTACATACATACATACAAGGTCTATCTATCAATAACAGTTATAAAGAAATATGTTTATGAATCAAGATATCTCCCATCAAATAAACATAAATAACCCACTCTTTATGAAAAATTTCATCTTCTATTAAAAGTCTCTGATTAAAAAAGGGCAAAACTGACTTGAACAGGATATAAATAGTTTACTTTTCTACAATATTTCTTGCCACATTTCTTATTTCTTCAAGAAAATACAGTTAAGGTTTGAACCTTTTCCAAGTTGTTATTAATAAGAATAACAAATTAAACCAATCCAGCTGATCTACAGTAGGCCTTTATTCATATTTGGTGACTGGGCATCAATTTAATATTCTGAGTAAGTTTAGTATGAATACTGTAATGAGAATTTGGAAACAACTTATAACCAAAATTTCAAATATTAATATTTGCAGTAATGGAAGAATGGCATTTTAACTTATAGAAACAAGAAGTATGGTTAAAATGAGGGTAAAGAGATTGTGCAGATATTCGTATTAACTAACTGGAGAAGTTTAATATGTCCTTTAACTGATGTTGTGATATGTGAACTAATAGGGCAGTAGTTAAACTGCAGTATTGCAGGAAACTGCCCACAACTGGGAATTCAATCCTGATTGGCTCCAGGTTGACTCAGCCTTCCATTTTTTAAGGTCAGTAAATGAGTACCAGATTGTTAGGGCAAAAGAGTGTGTAAAGCTTTATAGAGTGATATATAAGCCTAAATGCTATTATTATTGCTATGCAAATGTAATGTCAGGTCATCTTTCTTTCTTTTTTTTTTTTAACAAATACTTTATTAAGTTTCAAAATTAAAAGAAAACTAAAAAAATTTACAAAGTCTCTTTGTTATCCGGAGGTACAGTGTTCTTATAAATTAAATATCATGTATCTAATCTACCTTGTCTTAAACTATCATTTTTCCCATCATTATATTTACATTCTATAAGTACATAGTCATGTTTCACAGTATCTATTCGCAAAAAGAAACAGATCATCGTCTTTTTCTGTTATCTAGCCATTTATACCAATTTTCCCATACTTCATAATATTTAGATATCTCATCATCCATTAGCAGGCTCGTTAACTTTGCCATTTCTGCACACTCTAATATTTTGTTTATTAACATTTCTTCTGGGGGTTGAGTTTGACTCTTCCAGGATTTCGCAAATACCAATCTAGCCGCAGTTAATACTTGGGTTATAAGCTGGGTTTTATTATTTTTTAGACTGTCACCCACTATACCTAAAAGGAAGAGTTCTGGAGATAAGATTACATCTTGCTCTATCATTTCACAGAGCCATTGTCGTACTTTTGTCCAGAACCTTTTAGCTACTGGGCAGGACCACCACATATGGTAATACGTGCCGACTTCTTTCTCGCATTTCCAACACGTGGGTGAGAGATTTGGAAACATTTTAGCTAACCTAGCAGGCGCTAGATGCCATCTGTGTAGCATTTTATAATGGTTCTCTCGGAATGTTGCTGCTTTTGTCATTTTAAAATTTCTGTTCCACGCCTCTTCCCAATCATTAAAATTAACACAATATCCAAAGTTTTTTTCCCTCAAAACCAATACTCAATTGGTTTTTTGCTATGGCCTCTGCCTTATCCTCATCTAATATAAAATTGTATATTTTTGTTAACATTTTCTTATCTACTCCCCATATAATTTTATCGAAGTCTACATATTTCCTTTCAATACCAAATTGGTCCCTATCTTTTTGAAATCTTGAGTTCAACTGCCAATATTTCCACCAATCCAGCTTGAATCCGTGATCTCTCAGGGTTTCTAGAGGTTTAAGCCTTCCGTTTTCATCCAAAATATCTTTGTATGTGCCAAATTTTTCAGTTTCCGTCTTGTTTGGGGCAGTCAAAGCTTCCATAATAGAGAGCCAGTTTGGGGCCTTAACGTAAATTTTCTGTCTGATTTCCTCCCAGGTTTGTAAAAGTGTTTCTCTAATTCTATGATTATGGAAATAGGTTTTCTTCTTTTTTTTGAAGTCCCAAAGGTGGGCATGCCAACCTTCTTGTAGGTCATGTCCTTCTATCGTCAATATTCTCCTGTTACATAGCGTTACCCATTCCTTGATCCAAATTATTTTCACTGCTTTTTGATATGCTTCCCAATCCGGGAGTCCAAATCCGCCCATTTTTCTCTTGCCCTGTAGTATTTTAAATGATATTCTCGATTTTTTTCCCTCCCATATGAAATTTCTAATATATCTATTCAGATCTAAAAAAAAATTTTTGTCCAAACTTAGTGGAATATTTTGGAATAAAAATAGGATTTTTGGTAAAATGCTCATTTTAATTGCGGCTATTTTTCCTGTGAGAGATAGTTTTAGTTTTTCCCATCTTTTAAGTTCCTGATGTATTTTATGTAGTAGTGGAGTATAGTTATCCTCTTTCAAAGATGAATATCTCGCAGTAATCCAAATTCCTAGGTATTTAATTTTTTTTACTACCTGAAAACCTAATAGAGCTTCCAACTCCTTTTTTTTTATGTCTGTCATGTTTTTGGCTATTATTTTGGTTTTTTCCTTGTTAAGTTTGAGACCCGCCACTTGGCCATAGTTTTGTATTTCTAATAGAACTCTTGGTCCAGTTTCTAGTGGGTCTTCCATGATAAGGGCTACGTCATCTGCGAAAGCTTGTATCTTGTAAATTTCCTTCCTCACCCTAGGTCCTTTGATTTCTTTAGTGGCTCTAATCTTTATCAGCAACACCTCTAGTGCAAGAATATAAAGTAAGGGAGATAGAGGGCATCCCTGCCTTACTCCTTTTTGGATCTGGAATGTTTGGGTCTTATCCCCGTTGATCAATATATTGGCCCTCTGATTATGATAAATATTTTGGATCATTTTCCTGAAATTTGTTCCGAATTCCATTAAATTTATTTGGTTTATCATAAAATTCCAATTTAAGTTATCAAAGGCCTTTTGGGCATCAACAAACATCAGTGCAAGTTGTTTTTCAGGGTGCTGTTCATAATATTCTATGGTATTTAATACTATTCTTAGATTGTCTCTGATTTGCCTCCCCGGGAGGAATCCGTTTTGATCTTTGTGTATCCATGAGTTTAAGATTTTTTTAACTCTTTCGGCTATTATATTCATAAATAATTTGTAGTCGGAGTTTAAGAGAGAAATGGGTCTGTAATTTGCTAATCTTTTTGGGTCAGCGCCGTCTTTCAAAATGAGCGTTAAGTATGCTTCTCTCCAGGTGTCCGGGATTGTTGAGCCTACTAAGGCTTCGTTAAATATTTCTAATAGCTCTAGGCTTAATGCTTCTTCCAATTTTACATAGAATTCCCCAGGGAGGCCGTCTGGACCTGGAGTTTTATTCTTTTTTGTTTTAGAGAGGGCTGCTTTTAATTCTTCTATTGTAATTTTTCTATTCAGCATTTCTCTTTCTTTTTCCGTGATTTGGGGTAGGCCAGCATCCATCAGATATTTTTCTACCTTATTTGGTTCTATTTTCTCATCTTGATACAGATTTTCATAGAATTCCCTCACATACTCTAATTTTTCCTCTTCCCTTATTAAGAGATTTCCTTTAGAATCTTCCAGTACCAAGATCTGATTCTTTTCCTTTTCCTTCTTTAGTTTGTAGGCGAGCCATCTTCCTGACTTGTTGGCGTTTTCGAAACAGTAGTGTTTAGATCTCTTTATTTTTTGTGCCATCTCGTCCTTATCTAACAGATTTATTCTATGTCTCGCCATCAACCACCTCTGTTTGGCCCCCTCGTCTCCCGGATTTTGTTGTAATTCTTTTTCTGATTCTATTAAGGTTTTAGTATAACCCTCCCTGGCCTTTCGTTCTGTTTTATTTTTAAATGCCATGTGCGAGATAACTATCCCTCTCACATAAGCTTTCATAGTGTCCCAGACAATTTCTCTTGCCGTGCCTTGTTCCCCGTTTTCTACAAAAAATTGTTTAATTTCTTTATTTAGTTTTGATAGGAGCTCTTTATCATTTAACAGATTTGTCCTAAGGCTCCATCTCGGTTGTTTCCTCTTATTCCTATATAGCCAATTAATTTCCAGCAGCTTATGATCTGTCCAAGTATTTGTACACATTTCCACTCTTTTAATTTCTAAGCCTAGTTTCCTAGTAACCCATACCATGTCTATTCTGGACCAAGAGTTCTGTGGAATTGAGTAAAATGTATATTGTTTTTCTTGAGGGTGTAGTGTGCGCCACATATCTATTAAGTTAATTTCCTCAGTTAAGTCGAAAAAACTTTTTGGTAGGGGAAGTCTTTTGTTTTTCCTGGTTTTGCCACTTTTATAATCTTTACTCGGGTCTACAATTCCATTCATATCCCCTAACAGACATATTTCATTCTGTGTCCATTTAGCAAGTTGTTCATGTAGTTTTTCAAAAAATTTCCCTTGTTTTTTATTTGGGGCATATACCCCAACCACTATCATTTTAGAGGGCCCTCTCGTTATTTCTACTATTAATATTCTCCCTTTTCCGTCTTTATATTTACATTCAGCTTCTATTCCTTTCTTAACATAAATGGCTACTCCCCTTTTCTTTTTTTCAGCTAATGACGTAAATACCTTGCCAAATTTGGGATATTCTAAGCGATATACTTCATCTTTTTTTACATGGACTTCTTGCATACAAATTATATCAGGGTTTTGTTTAACTAGTTTTGTCAAAATTAGTTTTCTTTTTTTTGGTTCGTTTAAACCATTGACATTTAATGATAAGATTTTAATACCATCCATCCCTAGCGTTAGTGTCTAGTGCCTAGTTTTTGTTTGCTTTTAGGGTTACTTGTCTTACTGGTCTGGTTTTTCTCCCTTTATCTTCTATGTCCTCCTTTTTCTTTTCGTCTTCTATATCTTCCTTCGTACTCTGTTCTTGGGATGTTTCCTCCTCTGTATTCGCCATTTCTATGTCCTCCTTACTCGATTGTTCTTCTTCCCCTCTTAGTTGTTCCAGGAATTCTTGAGCCGTACTTAAGCTATCGATTTTAATTTTTCTCCCCTGCCATGAAATTAGCATTCCCTCCGGTATAAGCCAGCGAAATACTATATTTCTCTTATTTAACTGATTTGTTAGTCAGGTCATCTTTCTGTACAATTGTAATTCATGCATAATAGTTCATCCAGTGGTGAAATGTAAAATGTGTTACTACCAGTTCTGTGGGTGTCGCTTGGCAGGGGCCGAAGAGGTTGTAAAAATGCTTTTAAAAGCCTCTGATGATCAGGCAACTCAGCTGGGATCGTCAGAGGCTTTTAAAAGCATTTTTTAAAAAATTTTTGATTTATATGCCGCCCTTCTCCGGAGACTCAGGGCGGCTTACAATGCACTAAGCAATAGCCTTCATACTTTTATATATTTATACAAAGTCAGCTTATTGCCCCCACAAACTGGGTCCTCAATTTACCTACCTTAGAAAGGATGGAAGGCTGAGTCAACCTTGAGCCTTGGTGAGATTCGAACCTGCAATAATTGCAGGCAGCTGATGTTAATAACAGGGCTTTAGACCACTGTACTATCCAAGGCTAGTTTTTTTCCCCTACAACCTCTTCGGCTGAAGAGGTTGCTGAGTAAATTAGTATTTTTAATAATTAGTAATTAGTAATGAGCAATGAAGGGTTTGAAAAAGATATATGGATACTGGATGTGTCTACACTGCAGACATCAGATATGTGCAGACATTTGTTTTCATGTAACAAAGTTGGATTTGACAGAAGTAGATAGTATTGGCATTTTTCTTTCACTTTAGTATTGGAGAAGAATTCTGAAAATACAATGAATAGGTAAGAATGAAAACAAATGAATAATTGAAAAAAAAAATAATCAAGAGTTCGAGTTAAGTTATAAATGACCAGGTTTAGATTCTCATATTTTGGGCATCTTATGCAAAGTCATAAAATTCTCAATCAGTATAAAGGACTGAGAAAACTGAAAGGAAACAGAAGAGGATGATTAGGAAGAGATGGATAGACTCAATTACAGCTGAGATCTGAAGAACCATGTTAAGAACTGATTGATCATCCTAGAGAAAATCTATGTGTTTGATAAGAGTGAATACAAACTTGTTAAAACATAATCAATCAGACTCCAAACTTTATCGAAGTAGATAAAAGTTTATTCTTCCATTGATTCTATAAGATATATTATAAAATAATATTTTTTAGATAAGAATGGTGAAATGACAACACAATTTCCTGCCATTATGTAGCCGATAGCACAAATATTGCAAACTTTAAATTAAAAAAATGTAAAATAAAGGGAAAAATCTGAATATGTCACTTCACTTACAAACAAAGCATATTTCAATTGAATATGCATGGCTAATATTATCATTTTCTCATTTCTCCAAAAGATAGCTAGGTACAGCTTTTATATAGTAAAAAATATGTCAACCCCTTATCTTCAGAATAATACAAGAAACTTTTTGAAGAGGACTGGGAAATATTTTTATGGATCACATATACAACAGTAAACGTAAAAAAAATCCTTATATCATCATTCTCTGACATTATTTAAAGAAGAACAAATAGCACCTTATTTCTAAGGACATCTGCAAAACTTCCTGCACAAACAGTAACAAAATTTTAGATTTCTATAACATGAAAATGTACAGTGTTATAGTTAGTGTTCAACTAGTTTGATATAACCCTTCCTAATATTGAGCCTGCAAGTTACTTCCCGCTCATCCCAATTAAAACAATATCAATTCTAGGGAAATAATCTAAGGAATAAAAAAAATGTATTCTACAGTGCCTTCTCCCAATGGAAACAGTTTTGTAAAAAAAATCTCTGGGGAAATGTGCTTGGATAAAATATCAGCAGTAGTTGCACAATGTACAGTAAATCTCACTGATAGCTGTAAAAATAGATCAAGATGGCTAAAGATGGTGAGTCATGTACTTATTTGATTTTGAATTTATTAAGCCAAAGCTTCTCTTGTCTTTTATTTGTATACATTTATTAAACTTATATGCTGGCCATCTTGCCTAGAAATAACTTGGTGGCTTACAATCAATAATACATTGACATGAAACTTTAAAATAATAAATAGTAATGTCTAAAATTGTTTTAAAATGGTCAAGGATGGGGAGGAAGAAGCAAGATGCACAAGAGGAGGAGGTGGGGTCTTGTCTTACTTCATTGCCTTGACTGAATATAATTCACTGAAGTCAATGCCTAAGTATCAACTGAGTTTGGAGTTTTATATTATCTTTGTGTAATCTACGCTCAATTTACTTCCCTTTATGCCCTCATTTTAGTTTTTAACATGTCCTTAGAACACTTGTTAATATTCAATATGATCATTCTCTTAAAAGACATTTTCATTCTCTTTCTAAACCATTGATTTGTCATTGTTTCACAAACATGTGACTTGTTTAACTGATTAAAAAGCTTCAGCTTATGCAAAGTCTACTCTCCCATGCATACTTTGGATCTAGTACCTTAATAACTCCAAACTGAAGGAATATGACTGAATTTGGATACTTCCATCTGAGTCTATTTGACCATCTCAACAAAGAATCCAAAATTTTGAATCTGATTAAACCTTACACATGAGTACTGAACAAATACCTTAAATTTTAAAATGCATTCTCAAGTTCAATAAATTTAATAATGCCTTAAGACTTTGCTGTTGTCTTTGGTCACCATTTTTAGATTCCCAAGTGCTTCTTCATGATTAATTTAGCTATGACATTGCTTCAGTTTCAGTCATTATCCCTAAACCTGTTTTACATTTTCTTACAAATACAAAGCATGTGTGTATGTGTACACACACACACACACACACACACACACACACATACTTATTCTGAGTGTGTTTCTCATGTTGTCTTGTTTTTCTTTTGATGTTTCCCTCCTTACTCTTATCGCATATGATTGGTTTATTGAACAGAAAATCCTGCATTAAATGGCTGGCAGAGCATGGGTTGCCAGCTTTCTCAATGCCATATTACACCCTACTGCAACATTCACTATTCTTTTCTGCTCTAACCTCATCAATCAGTTCTATTGTGAAATCCCATATTTACTTAACATTGCATGCCCTGGTTTATTTGTAACTGAAATCTGAATTTTAATGTACACTTCTACATTAGGATTTGGTTGTTTTGTCTTTGATATTTAAAAATATTTTGGGGGAAATGGCAAGAAAATTATATAAAATCTCATGGAAATTCAGTAGAGTAAAAAGTCTCAATGGCTTTAGAAAGACAATAAGAGAAAAAAATAAAGGAATCTGTAAGAATAACTGTGGATCAAGATGGTGAACCATTCACTTATTTATACTTTGAATTATATTTTATTTGTCCCTTTCTTTTTTAAAAATATTCCTAAAGCTCATTTTCCTTTGCAATTAAAAGTCAAATGAAGTATAAATTGCAAGGAATTGCAACCTACAGAGAAAAGATTTTTCAAGCACATTTCTTTAAGCACAGAGATGAAAATAAACAGATTAGAATGTCATATATTCTAAATCTGTTTTCTATTGTATTGCTACTGCTACTATAATGCAGAATGTTTTAATACATTTTTGAAAAAATATATAACGTGATCTACACTAAATTTTCATTGAAAATTTATGAAATAGGAAATATTTAAAAATTCCTTTCCTTTTTTCTTCTAGGATACAATGTTTTAAGAATTGATAATGACACATCTGAGTTTCTTCTCTGGGAATTCTCGGAAATTTGGGAGCTGCAGATTATGCACATGGCTTTACTACTGATACTCTATTTAATGACATTATCAGGGAACCTTGTCATCATCTCTGCTATTGTTTTTGACCAGCACCTTCACACCCCCATGTATTTCTTCCTGTTGAATTTAGCCATGCAAGACATTGGATCCATTTCAGTCATTGTCCCCAAAGCTGTTTTTAATTCTGTTATGGATACTAAGACTATTTCTCATGCTGGATGTATTGCCCAAGTCATGTTCTTTTTCTTTTTCTTGACCTGTGATGTATCCCTTCTTACTGTAATGGCATATGATCGATATATTGCCATTTGTAACCCTTTACATTATGAAATGACAATGAACAGGAAGGCTTGCACCAAAATGATTGGAAGTGTATGGACAGCCAGCCTTCTCAATGCTTCATTACACAGTACTGTCACGTTTCTTACACCTTTCTGTTCTAAGATTATTAATCAGTTTTACTGTGAAATCCCTTACTTACTCAAGCTTGCTTGTTCTAGTTCATATGTATATGAAATTGGAGTTATGACTTTCACTGGAACGTTAGCACTGGGTTGTTTTATTTTTGTGCTTCTGACTTATGTGCGTGTCTTCTCTGCTGTTCTGAGAATTCCTTCAGTTGAAGGAAGAGCAAAAGCCTTCTCTACTTGCCTACCACACATTATAGTTTTCTCCATATTTTTCTTCACTGCTAGTTTTGCTTATCTAAGAGTGATATCTGACAGTCCACCCCATCTTGATTTCATAATTACAATAATGTATTCCATTGTTCCACCCATGATGAATCCATTAATCTACAGCTTGAGAAACAAGGACATCAAAATTGCTCTTTCAAGGCTTTATGGTCAGATATCACTGCATTTTAAAGAAATGTGAATTGTGTACCAAACTAGGTTATGATTTGATCAGGAAGGAGAAAAATAGATATACAATATAAAACTTATATAGCCATTCTCCCAATTGCAGAAAACATACATTAGGTTAGAATATTTATTTTATTTGTTCTTGAGCTTGATTTCATATATGTAGAAACTGATAGTGTTATGGTCCTTTGAGTCAATACTGTCCCCTGATGCCCATGGGACAGGTTTCTGCTATTTTCTTGGCAACATTTTCAAAAGTGGCTTGCCAACATCTTTTCTTCATTTTTCCATGTCTCAAAGAGGCAGCCTCTTCCAAGTCTTAATATTTTATCTACAAATATAAAAATATTTCAAATAAAGAATAAATGCAACTCTTACAAAACAACTTTAGGATATGGAAATCACATATATGTTATTGTATTAATTGTTTACTGATTCCTATACTATACAGATGCTGTAGAGTTCACTCAGAAATAGTTTAAGATCTATTGAAATTTTTGATGCAAATTGTGTAGTTTTCCAATGTTCACACTAAATATGAATATTCAATGTCCTATGCCATACAGCATTTAAAATCTGCTTGATGAATTGATTATACGATAACAAGTATTTATAGTAAATAATTCATGGGTCTCAGATTTTTTTTAAATAATTTGTATTTCTCTATAGCTGTAAATATCAATGATTATAATTACTTCCAGCAAGTAGAAACAAACAAAATAATAATGACATTTAGCCTTTAGCATAGGAAAGACTGAAACTCTTGAAATATGCAATAGTTGTTCTAAAATAAAAAATCACAGTATAAATATAACTTCAAATATAACAAGTTTCATTAATCAATACTAAGGTCTGTATGATCCCATGTTGGCATTTGGGCATGAGAAAAAGAATAAAATGTTAATTTTTACAATTTTCCAATATATTTAATAGTGTCAGGAGACTCATCCATTCTATTTTATTTTTACCACTAAATGGTGCAGTTAATTTTAAAAGGTCCAGGAAGCAGAATTTTATAGAATTTTTATATTGCTCAAAAGATATATAACATGAAAAATGAAATATAGAGTAGGGATACCATTTTTTTTTGCCTTTAGTTAACAACTACACCTTTTTCATTTATAAACTAAAAATTGAGAATTGAGAGTATATTGTGTCTTTGGAAATCTCTTCCAGATGGAACTTTTGCATGGCATCTCAATTTCATCCATACAAAATCTTTCATAATGATAACTACATCAGAGGCTGTAAAACATCTGTTTCTATAAATTATAATCTGTTGAACCTGTAAATTAAAATATATGCCTCAGTGACTTCTTCTACAGGTACTGAAATACATACTATTACTATATGGTACTATCTTTAAAAACCAGTCAGAGGTTTGAACAGAAAGTCCAGAAAGAACTAGCAGAGGTATTTATGAATATGTCATGAAAATGCCTGGGTATCAGTTTTGGTACATGAATTGTAGATATGATAACTAGGATTTTGGATGGAATCATAGTGTGCTGATTTTCAAATATAAAATCCTTTATAGAGCACTTGTCAAATAACAAGGAAAATAATTTCTCCTGTTCCTTTGCTTGTCCTCTCATTTGAGACAGATAATCATGTATATCTTCACATCTATCAATCATTGTCATCTAATGAGGCCCAGTAGTTATATCTTCTCTGATCTGGCTATTCATTCAGATATAGATGAAAGGTTTGGTATACACTACCTATGGGTTACTTTTTATTGTCATTCTGGTTGTTTCTTTGTTTGGACATCTTTTTTTTTTCATGATTTCAATGCAATTGTGGATGTAGACTTGGACCAAACTAACAAAACTAAAAAGATAAATAAAAAAGCTAGGAAAACACTTCCAAAAATCTTCTTTAAAATGGTGGAAGAATTAGGCATTCAAGATGCTTGGTGAGGAAGATTTCCAGAGAAAAGTCAATATACATTCTACTCAAATAAACACATGTCTTGGTCCACAATTGATATGATGTGGATGTCAGATGATCTACTATCCAATATACAAGAAATAAACATTGAGACAAACACATGGGCATGTCACAATCCAATGAAAATTATATGGAAGGGACAAAATAAGAAATTAAGATGGACATTGAATCAAGCAATTCTAAATGAAAAAGAATTTTTACAGCTTATGGAAAAAGAGTTGCTCTTCTTTTTTAAAAAGAATAGGAAAGAAGAAACTTGATTGCAAAATGTATGGGACACAGCCAAAGCATCTATTAGAGGATTGGCAATAACATATATGGGAAAGAGAAATTTTAAAAAGACAAGTTCAAAAAAAGTAGAAGAGAAGTATAAGAAGTTAGAGATGGAATTACAAAAAGATCCACAAAAAAAGAATATAAGAAATCAAATGGATCTGAAAAAACATAAATTGAATTTAATAGAAAAAGAGGATTTAGCCCAAAAAATTAAGAGATCCAAACAAAACTTTTTTGAAAATGCAAATAAATCAGGAAGATGGTTGGCATATAGATTGAAAAAAGAGAAGGAAAAAAAATAATCTATCAATTAATGTATGTTATTGAAACAATGAGTAAAAGAAAATGATTCATGATTACTATGAAAAATTATAGAAACAAGATACAATACCAGAATAAAAAAATAAAACAATACTTAGAAAAAGCCGAATTACCTATTATACCAGAAACATTTAAAAAGGCACTAGAAGAAAGGATAACAATGATGGAATTGACAGAGGCAATTAAAAGACAAAAGAACAGCAAAACACCAGGCCCAGATGGATCACCAGCAAAGGTATATAAAACATTATAAGAAGTTATAAGTTACACAATGCTGGAAGTATTTAATGAACTATTGTTAGAGGTGAAAATGCCAACTTCATGGACAGAGGCATATATTACTCTCATACCAAAAGAAGACTCAGACATGCAACAGATAAAAATCTATAGACCAATTTCTCTGTTAAATGCAGACTATAAGATATTTACCTCAATAATTGCAGAAAGATATAGAGATTTCTAATTAATTTATACATACAGATCAAAGTGGCTTTTTATCTAAGAGACAGATTAGAGACAATATGAGAATAATTTTGAATACATTGGAATATTATGAAGCACACCCAGAGAAACAAATGGCATTGATATTCCTTGATGCACAGAAAGTGTTTGATAATGTGAACTGGCAATTTATGTTGATGCAATTAAAAGCTATGGACTTTGGGAAGAGATTTATTAACATGATTAAGACAATGTATTATAATCAATCGGCAAAGGTGATGGTAAATGGAGATATGACAGAAAAGGTTAATATTATGAAAGGCACAAGGCAGGGATGTGCTCTATCCCCATTACTATTTGTATTGACATTGGAGATATTAAATAGAAATATAAGACAGGATAAGGAGACAAAGAGTATGGAAATTAAAAAGGAAGAATATAAATTACAGGCAATTGCAGATGATTTGGTGTTTATTTTAGAAGATCCACAAGAAATAGGGCCAAAACTATTAGAACAAATAGAAGAGTATGGTGAGGTGAGGTGGCAGGATTGAAAATTAATAAAGAGAAAACAAAGATATTAGTGAAAAATGTTACAGAGAAACAAAAGAGAGTTAATGAAGAAGTTAGATATCCATATCACAAAGAAAGTAAAATATTTAGGGATTCAACTAACAGCAAGATGTGTAACGATTAAGGAAGATAATTATTATAAACTGATAAAACAAGTTGAGACAGATTTGGAGTGATGGAAAAAATTGCAATTATTATTAATAGGAAGAATAGCAACAATTAAGATGAATATATTACCAAGGCTATTGTTTATATTCCAAATAATCCCGATAAAGCTGGAGAAAAAATATTTTGAAAATTTGAATAAAATAATAGTGAAATATATATGGCAGGGGAAGACGGTGACAATCAACTTAAAACTGTTACAAGATGTGAGAATTAGAGAAGGATTTGGGCTACCAAATTGGGAATTATAATACCAGGCAGCAGTGTTAACATGAATGAAAGAATCCATGTTAGAGAGAAATACAAGATTATTGACACTGGAGGGACATGACTTGCAATTGGGTTGGCATGCCTTTCTATGGTATGGGAAAAATAAGATACATGGTTACTTTCAAAGACATTCTATAAGAAATGCTTTAATATTAGTATGGGAAAAATTTATAGAACATTATTTGGCTTTCGACAATGGAAACACTAATAAATCCAAATATTATTAATCTGGAAAATATTGTTAGATATAAAGTTATTTTGTCAGAAAAGGGGGAACTTAAAATGAAATAAGATTTGGAAAAACGGGATCAATATGGTGCAAATACAATCTAGATATGAAAAAGATGCAAAATTATATAGCTTTTATATGGAATTAACAAAATTAGATAAAATATTAACAGGAACAGATGAGAGAGTGATAAAAAAATTATATAGTTATCTACTGTGTATTAAACTAGAAGAAGAACAAGTTAAAGAAACAATGATAACATATGATAGTTAGATAAATACCAGTAACCATGGGATAGAAATTATAAGTTAACAATGTCAACTGCATAAAAGGAGAACCTGTATAAGATGTTTTATAGATGGCATCTGTCACCTGAAAGACTGGCAAAAATGTTTAAAGTTAAATAGACTAAATGTTGGAAATGTCAACAGACACCAGGATCATATTATCATATGTGGTGGACATGTGTAGAAGCAAATTTTAAAAAATTATAATTAAAAAAAAATAAAGGTAATTATACTGAAGTAGAAATTCTAACCCCATAAAACCAAAATTAATGATAAGAGTTGATAACACATGGCATCCTTATTTTAAAAATAAAACATTTCATAATGAAGAAAGCTTAAATACTAATAAGGTCAAATTTACTACTCATCTAATTTTCATTATTGAACCTTCAAATTAGAATTCTCCATCTTCAACCCCCCTTCTCTCACTTTGCTCATTATATTAATAAAGACACATCAGTAATAACTTCATTATTACTTCACTACACAGGAAGCTTTTCTACTAATATCAATAAAGGGTTTTTTTTTTTAAATCTTTGGGGAAATGGCAAGAAAATTATATAAAATCTCATGTAAATTCAGTAGAGCATAAAATCTCAATGTTGGCTTTAGAGAGATACTAAGAAAAACAAATGAAGAAATCTGGAAGAATAAATGTGGGTCAAGAGGGTGAGTCATTAACTCGGTTTTTTCTTTGCATTGCACTTTATTTGCCCCTTTCTTCGTTTAAATATTCTTAAATCTTTCCTTTCTTTTGAAAATAACATTCCATTGAAATACAGATTAATGAGATTGCAATCTATAGAGAAATTATTTTTCAGGCGCTTTCATTTTGGGAAAGAGATGAAAATAATCAACACTATAATGTCATACATCCTAAATCTTCTCTTCTATTGTAATGCTATTGCTCAGCATGTTTTAGTACATTTTAAGGGGTGGGGGAGTTTTAAGGTGACCCTCACTAAATTTTCATTGAAATAATATTGAATAGGAAATATTTTAAAATTTCTATTTCCTTTTTCTTCCAGAGTGCAACAGTTTAAGAATGGATAATATTACATCTGAGTTTCTTCTCTGGGAATTCTCAAAAAATTGGGAGCTACGGATTTTGCATATAGTTTTACTACTGATACTTTATTCAACAACAATAATAGGGAACCTTTTCATCATCACTGTTGTTGTTTTTGACACACACCTTCACACTCCCATGTACTTTTTCCTAATGAATTTAGCCATGCAAGATATTGGTTTAGTTTCAGTCATTGTCCCCAAAGCTGTTTTTAATTCTATTATAAATATAAGAACTATTTCTCATTCTGGATGTGTTGCCCAAGTCATGTTCTTCTTCTTCTTCATGACCTGTGATGGTTCCCTCCTAACTGTGATGGCATATGATAGGTATATTGCCATTTGTAATCCTTTACATTATGAAATGATAATGAACAGGAAGGCCTGCACCAAAATGATTGGAGGTGTATGGACAGCCAGCCTTCTCAATGCTTCATTACACACTACTGTCACTTTTATGATTCCTTTCTGTTCTAATATTATCGATCAGTTCTACTGTGAAATTCCCTATTTACTTAAGATTGCCTGTCCTGGTTTATATGTATCTGAAACTGGAGTTATAATTTTCAGTTCTACATTAACTCTGGGTTGTTTTATTTTTATCCTCATGACTTATGTGCGTGTGTTCTCTTCTGTTCTCAGAATTCCTTCAGTTCAAGGAAGGAAAAAGGCCTTCACTACTTGTTTACCACATCTGGTTGTTTTTTCCATATTTATCTTTACTGGTTGGTTTGCCTATCTAAAGCCCATGTCTGACATTCCAACCCACCTCAACTTCATGATTACCATTATGTATTCTATTATTCCATCCATGATGAACCCGTTCATCTACTGCATGAGAAACAAGGACATTAAAGTTGCTCTTTCAAGACTTTTTGACCAGATGTCATTTTATTTTTAAAAAGTGTGAATTTTGTACCTACAGTATGCATTTCCTGAATTGAGCCAGTATAGGCTAGCGACTAACTCATACTGTTTATTAACTGCTTAAGCCTTTGGAAGCCTATCCTGCAAAAAACATATAGTTCATACTATTATTCTTCAGGATATGTAAAAAGATATTGAAATGGAATGTTAGTGTCAATTAGATTTTAAAACTAAACTGTTATATATATATACATGCAATGCACTAGATTCTTAAATCTTTAAAACATTTCTATAAGCACACAGTGCAGAAATCTGACAGTCTTCATTTTTATGAAATTCTCAAATTTCATTGCATTCTATCAAAATATATTTTAAACTGTACCAAATGTGTTTTCTTTGAAAAGACAATTGGATTTTCTTGTTTTGTTAGAAGATGTTTTGCTTCTCATCCAAGAAACTTCTTCAGTTCTGACTAAATGGTGCAGAATGCAAGGATTTATATCTCTTGCAGTCATGTGCTCGTTAGCCCTCTTTCTGAGAATCATTGATTCCATTTGGAGGTTTAGCTGTGCCCTCAGGGTTATCCGAATACTGTAGGCTGTAATTTTTTTTAAAAAAAAAATATGTTTAAATTATTGTTACAAAGGCTATAAAATTTGACCATAAGACTTGACAGTGATTAAAATTTGAAAAAAGGCTTTCTCCACCTCTCTGCCATGTCTTATTGTCTTCACCCTTTTTTTGTTTACTGCTTTCTTTGCTTACCTAAGAGACATATCTAACAGTCCATCCTATCTTGCTACATAATTATAATCATGTATTCCATTATTCCACCCAGGACTAATCCATTGATCTACAGCACAAGAAATAAGGACATCAAAGTTGCTCTTTCGAGACTTCTTGGTCAGAAGTCATTTAATTTTTAAAAAAGAACTGCACCAGTCTATGTTTGCATTTGATCAGGAAAGAGAAAAAAATAAATGTGATATACAACTTCACCCATATTGCAAGCAACTTACTCTACCTTAAAATGTTTCTTTTGTTCATTAATGAGTCTGATTTCACCTCTCCTGATGTTGTTATGGTCCATTAAGGTAACACTAATCCTGGTGAATATGGAACATTTCTCTGTTGCATCATTTTCCATGCTGGACTGCCAACATTTTCTTTCATATCTCTATCTCATATTGGCAGTTTCCTTCAAGTCAAATTCATAAAAGGTTACATTAATAACTTTTTATGCTTTGAGAACATTTACTTTGGCTCTCCATAGTATTCATCATAAATAAGATATTTCTATTTCTTTATTTCTTTTGTCAGTGTTTTATTTTCAAAGTTTAATAAGCATAATAAACATAGAAATGTTTAAAGAAATATAATTGATTTTAGGATGCTCCAATTGTGATTTTACTATTATTTTTCATATTTTTGTTTAACTTAAAATATAGTTAAAGCTTATATCTAATATTTCTTCTAAGTAAAACAGGTGAACAGAATCTAGGTTTAGTGTTGCCTCGCACTTAGATCCTTCGTTAATTGCTTAAGAATTTGACTGTCCATATTCAGAAAATATTTATTTCAAATTATTTTTCTTCAGGATGTATGAAAACAGGCTGAAAGGAATGGAAAAAATGGACAGATAATGTCATATAAATAGGTAATTTAAAAAAAAAATCTTTAGGGATTGCCAATTTAGCTTGTAATTATATTGATATATCCACAGAATCTGGAAAACATTTGTTCTATTATCATTTTAGTATGTGGAAAATACTAAATACAATTCACTTTAGCCATGAGGTATTTTATCTGGGAAATATAACAGGTTAAAAATGAAAGTTATTCTCATTGATTTGTGTAGAAAAATAAACACAATTTAAATATATTTTTATAGAATTAGATGCAATTTCCCTACCCTATAAAAATGAAGACTGTCAGATATATGCACAGATTTCTGCAATCATTGTTTTTAGAAGTCTTTTAAATATACTATTATGATTCTTTCATATACAGCACATACAGTACATGTACATACATCAAAACGTTGGGATGATGGATTAACAGTCACCTAATGAAATATTCATTAATAAAAACTTATTAAAGTTGCAAGTTACAAGGCACATTATCATTATTTTTGTTCACACACATCTAAAATAAACTGGGAGAAAAATATGTATTTATTTGTTTATGTTTCATATATTTTGCATATTCCCCCTCAAAAAATCAGGCAATAAAATGCTTCTTATTCAAGGAAGCATTTCCACACAGGGAAAAGTATTCATAAAATGCATAGTTACCACAAAAGGGCTAATTTACACAATCTGTCCAAAATCTGGGAGCCATCATTCCTTAGGGAATTAAATTTTTGAAAATTGTGCTTGCTTTAGTGTGTTTGCAATACAAGTTCCTGACATTTTGAGATATGAAGAAGAAACTGTGCAAATGTTTCTTGACTGTACAGACCAAACAGTCAATCTAGGAAGGTATGTTGTCTCCCTGCAGTAAAAATCAAAGATGTAACTGAGAACCTTACTAAAATAGTCAAGTCCATGGATGTCTACTCCTTTCTTCTCCTACACATGGGAACCAATGACACAACAATGAATCTGAAAACAATAACAAGAGATTGCGGACAGCTAGGGAAGAAAGTTAAAAAATTAGGAGCGCAAGTGATGCTTTCATCTATACTTCCAATAAAGGCCAACATCCAATGAAGGAACAAACAATTTTAGAAACAAATCACTGGCTTAAAAACTGATGTCGTCAAGAGAATTTCAGTTACCTAGACTATCATCTATATTACCTACATCAGGGTCCTCAAACTTTTTGAACAGAGGGCAATTTCAAGGTCACTCAGACTGTTGGGGGGGGGGGTGGCCTGGCTAGGTGGGCATGGCTTGGTGTCCATGTGACTGGGTGGGCATGGCTAGGTGGTCATGTGACTGGGTGGGTGTGGCTGGATGGGCGCAGCCAATTTAGCAGTCCATTTTGCCAATTTAGGAGCACACAATACACACACATGAAACTTTCATTTGTTTTGCTCCTGGGAGTGTTCTATTTGCTTTTGTTTGCATGTTGCTCTTTTGGTTGGCTTTTCTTTTTACTAGATCATTTTTTAAGTTGTTTAGTGGTCCACTTCAGAATACTCAATTTTGCAGCAATTCTTCTGAGCCCCAAGAACCTTACAATCAACAAGCCTCTCTCTCCCCCCCCTCTCTCCCATCTCTACAACTACCTATATATCTGTATATCTCTCTCTCTCTTTCCATCTCTCTCTATTTCCACCTCTCTCTCTCTCTCTCTCTCT
>WNWU01013525.1:3279385-3333623 GCA_012654045.1 Ptyas mucosa
TCTCTCTCTCTCTCTCTCTCTCTCTCTCTCTCTCTCTCTCTCTCTCCTGGGGCATCTTCTGCAGTGCACTGGGATACCTCATTGAATTCCATTCCATTCCATTTCTTTGCATTTCAATTCCATCCCATCCCATTCCCACTCCCACTCCCACTCCCACTCCCACTTCATCCTATTGCTATTGCTATTGTTATTGCTCTGTAAGGCGACCCAGGGTCCCACTAACTGAGGCGAGACAAGGTTAAGTCAAACAGGAACTCTTTATTGCTAACAACAGCTGTAGAAGCTGAACAGGAAAAACAGAACAGGGCTTAGGCGTTTGACAGCTATTTATACTGTAGCTGTCAAACTAAGCAACCAATGGAAACACAGTATTCTCCCGCCGGCAAGTCCATGCGTCTTAACCAATCAGAGCTGGCCGTCGTAAGTGCGAGGACTTGGTCGTAAGTGCGAGGACTCAACACCCCTTCCCCCTTGGATGGAGCAGGCATAGTCAGCTAAGTATGCTGGGTGCCTGCGCGTCCGACTAGATCTACGCAGTTCGGGGGCGGCAGTCGAAGAGGTAGGAGGTGTCTGTAGTGCCGGCGGAACTGCAGGCGACTCGTCTAGAACTTCGGAAGTGGCCTCATCGTCCTGCAGCTGACTCAGTTCATCAGGTAAGTTGGGCTCCGGTAGCGCGTTTGAGTCAGGGACTTCTGGTGTGAAGTTAGGGACTGGAATGGTTGCGCGGTCATCTGGGTCAGCAGTGTTTCCTGACAGGCATGTCACTCGGCCCCTAAGTTGGTTTAGGTGGTGGTGCCAGAGTCTGCCATCGGGTAGCCGGATTTGGTAGGAGTAGGGACCGTTTTGTTGTTCGACAGTCCCCGGAAGCCATCTCGGATCCCCCCCAAAGTTCTGGGCATAGACGGTGTCCCCTATATTGAATCTGCAGTAGCGGCTGGTTGAGTCTGGGGGCTTCTCTGGGGAATAGGAGGGGTGCAGGCGGTCGAGGTCAGTGCGGAGCCATCGGCCCATTAGAAGTTCTGCTGGGCTCCTGTTGGTAGAAGGGCATGGAGTTACATGCTGTGCCAACAGGTAGCGAGACACTCTCTCCGGCCAGTCCCCATCGGTAAAACGTGAGAGAGCCTCTTTGGCTGACCTCACTGTCCTCTCTGCCTGGCCATTGCTGGCCCGGCAAAATGGTGCCACCCTGGCATGCCGGATTCCGTGGCCAGCCAGGAAAACATGAAAAGCCGCGGAAGTCAGTTGCGGGCCATTGTCTGAGACGATGACATCGGGCAACCCATGTGTGGCAAATAGTCTCTGTAGTGCCCTGATTAGGGCTGCTGCTGTGGTAGATGCCATGGTGACAACCTCCACCCACTTCGAGTAGGCATCTACCACCACCAGGAAGTTTCGCCCATGAAAGAGGCCGGCAAAGTCCACATGGAGTCTTGACCAGGGCGACTTTGGCATTTCCCACTCTTTGACTGGGGCAGCGGGGGCCACAGGTCGGGATAGTTGGCACGGCTGGCACCCTGCTACCCACTGGGTGGCCACTTGGTCAAATTTTGGCCACCAGACGTAGCTGCGCCCTAACGATTTCATCCTAACTATCCCCGGGTGCCCCTCATGCAGAGACTCCAAAACTGGCTGCTGGAGTTTGGCTGGCACTATCACTTTATTCCCCCACAGTAAACACCCTCGCTGTACTGATAGCTCGTGCTGCCTAATGTGGTATGGTTTGAACTCAGGGCTTACCGGCCCTTGCGGCCATCCCCTGCGCACCCAGTCCAAAACTGTGCTAATAGGGTCTTTGGCAGAGTGGGCAGCCACGTCAGAGGCCAAGATGGGTAACTGTAAGGCCTCAATGAGGAGGACTTGGGTTGCAGGAGAGGGGTCATAGACAGAGATGGGTAAGGGGCAGCGGCTGAGGGCATCGGCATGGGCCAGATATTTGCCAGGCCGATGAATGAGGGAATAAGAGTATGCGGCTAGGAATTCGACCCACCGTAACATGTGGGGGGAAAGGACCTGGGGCGTTTGTATGTTGCCAGCCAGGATGCCCAAGAGGGGTTTGTGGTCAGTGACCAGGGTGAAGGGACGGCCGTACAGATGGTCGTGGAAGCGCTTGATGGCTGCCACCGCAGCCAGTGCTTCCTTGTTGATCTGGCCATAATTTCGCTCTGTAGAGGAGAGCGTCCTAGAATAGAAGGCGATGGGGGCCTCTGTGCCATCAGGAAGGGTGTGACTTAGGACAGCTCCAATTCCAAAAGGGGAAGCATCTGCAACAAGGACTAAAGGAAGGCGGTCAGTGTATTGCACTAAGACAGCCTCGGAGGTTAGGAGGGATTTGACAGCTGCGAAGGAAGCAGCTTCCCGGGGGCCCCAATGCCAAGGTGTGCCTTTATCTAAAAGGCGGTGCAATGGCTCTTCCACAGAAGCCTTGTGGGGCAAAAATGAGCAGTAAAAATTTAAGAGGCCGAGGAAGGCTTGTAAATCAGTTTTGTTAGCAGGGGTGGGGGCTTTTTTTATGGCAGCCACTTTCATAGGTGTGGGATGGATGCCATTGGCATCGATCAGGTAACCTAAAAATTCTACCTGGGGTACCCCTATTCTGCACTTTGCCTGCTTGAGTTTGAGCCCAGCCATTTGGAAACGGTGTAGGACCGCTCTTAATTTGTCTTTGAGGTCAGACTGACTGAGGGCAGAGATGAGAACGTCATCAAAATATGGAACGACTCCTGGCAGACCATGCAGGAGTCGCTCCATAAGGCCCTGAAAGATGCCCGGGGCTACACTTATGCCAAATTGGAGGCGGCGGCACTTGAATGCTCCCCTATGGGTGACAATGGTTTGAGCTGCAGCTGTGGCCGAATCAACTGGGAGCGGCTGATAGGCTTGTGCCATGTCCAGCTTGGCAAAAATGGAGCCCGTGCCTAATGAGTGCAACAAGTGTTGCACTACGGGCACCGGGTAAGGATGGGCTTGGAGCGCCTTATTTAGGGTACTCTTGTAATCAGTGCAGATGCGCAAAGACCCATCTGGCTTGATTGGGAGGACTATAGGGGTCTCCCAAGGGGCGTGGTCAGTGGGTTCTAGTACCCCCTGGGCTATGAGTTTGTCTAATTCTTTCTCAACCAGGGGCCTGAGTGCAAAAGGTACCCGCCTGGGCTTAAGCCTAATGGGTGCCACCTGGGGGTCCAAATTTAGGGAGATGGGTGATCCCTTATATTTACCCAATTTATCGTTGAAGACGTCTGTGAATTCGGCCATGATGTCATCAAAGTTATCTGGATTGGTTGAGTGGATGCCAGTTATGCCAAATCCCAGGGCGCCAAACCAGTTGAGCCCTAGCGGGCTTGGTAGGGAATCTCGGATGATGAGAAGGGGTAGTTTGCCAGTGAAGGTCTTGTGTTCCACCAGGAGCTGGGCGCCACCCAGGATAGAGATGTCGTTTCCTTGATAGTCTCTGAGATGTACTTGGCATGGCTGAAGCGAGCTTTTTTGTAATTTTGGCGCCAGTTTCTTCAGGGTGGTCCAGGAGATCAGGGATTTAGAAGATCCCGTGTCGACCTCCATTCGGCATGGGGCCCCTTCAATGGTTACAGTTATATAAATTTTTTTGTTGGAGCTAATTTTGGCCTGGCGGGCAGACACCGCAGGGACGTTGTTGCTTTTCGAGATGGCAAAACAGTCATCGTTCGACCTGTTTGGTTTGTGATATGGTCTTCTCTGGGGTTTTGGCTGTGAGCCTTGCAGGTTAGCCCGGCAGACTCTTGCCAAGTGCCCTTTTTTTCCACATCTTCGGCAGATAGTGGTTTTAAAAGGGCAAGCCGCTCTGGGGTGCATTTCACCACAACCCTGGCAAGGAGACCCTGAGAAGTCCTTGTCTGCGGTGTTTCTTTTGCCCTTGAAGGTTTTGAGGCGGCTGACTTCGTCCTCCTCTTCCTCAATTTCCTCAGGGTCAAACGCTTCAGAGTGGACAGTGCTGGGCTTAGTGGCGGGAAAAGCGGCTTGTGACTTACAGATCTCTGAGGTGGACTTGCCTGATAGTTCGCAAGCCTGAGCCTCCTCAAGGGCCGTCGCAAGGGTCAGCTCTTTCTTTTCTAGCAAGTGGCGTTGCACCCTCAGGTCTCTCACACCGCAGACAAACTGCTCCAGTAAGGAGTCTTCAAGTTCAGTAAATTCACAGTTCAGGGCGGCAGTCCTGAGGGAGGCAATGTAGTGATTGACAGATTCTCCCTCTGCCTGCAGGATCTGTCTAAAAGCGAACCTGCGCGTGATGCGTGATGGTGTGGGCTCATAACGGCGCTTGAGTTTTTCCCTCAGGACCTCCCATGGTACTGACTGGACAGGGACAGGGGCTAGCAGGGCCAGCGCGACTGCGAACATCTCGGGACCGCAGGCATTTAAGAAATGCGCCCTTTTTTGGCTGCTGGTCAGCCCAGTGTAATCGTTCGCCTCCAGGAAACACTCGAACCGTGCCTCATAAGAATTCCAAGTTTCTGTGGCTTGGTTGAAGGGGGCGAATGTTGGAGGTGCCATCCTTACAAGGACGGGTTCTGTTCCTGTCAGTAATGCTCTTAAGGACGTCTCGTCGTTTAAGTGACTCAGCTAGCGACTTGGCTTAGTGCTACTGACTTCAGCTGCTGACCACCTGTCTCCTCATGCCCAAGATCCCATCCTTCGTTGCCAGTGCTCTGTAGGGCGACCCAGGGTCCCACTAACTGAGGCGAGACAAGGTTAAGTCAAACAGGAACTCTTTATTGCTAACAACAGCTGTAGAAGCTGAACAGGAAAAACAGAACAGGGCTTAGGCGTTTGACAGCTATTTATACTGTAGCTGTCAAACTAAGCAACCAATGGAAACACAGTATTCTCCCGCTGGCAAGTCCATGCGTCTTAACCAATCAGAGCCGGCCGTCGTAAGTGCGAGGACTTGGTCGTAAGTGCGAGGACTCAACAGTTATTCCATCCCATCCCATCCTATTCCCATTACCCATTTCATTCTGTCCTATTTCTATACCATTGCATGTCCTTCCTGCCTCCCTCTCCAGGGGCAGGCTGCCTCACCAGCCACCGCCAGGACTGATATCTATGTGTGGTAGCTAAATTCCACAAAGGAAATACAGTAGATTTAAGCGGGGACAGATCCGGTCCATCAAAAAAAAAAAAAAAAAAACAACCACCCGCGGAAGGTGCCACCATGGGTAGTGGGGCTGGGCTCACCTCTGATTGTCCCAGCACAAGTAATGCCCCTTCACTGAGAGCGCACAATGCTTCATGGTGGCAGCTTTGCTCAAACTGGGGGGGGGGAGGAGAGGTTCAGCTCTCACAAACATCTCCTGACTGTTTCTTCATGGATCAAGGGGGGAATCTTTGTTTGTTCAGACGGTCAATTTTCTCTGGCAACAGTAAGGCAATTTGAGTTTGGGAGAGATTTCGGGCTTGGAATGAGAATCAATGAGGAATCGGGGACTTCCGGCGGTGACGTAGAGTCGTGGCGGCACAGGAGAGAAGCGCTCTCTTTCTGATGCCGGTTTTCTGAGTTTTTGGAGCCTTTTTTGGTAAAGACTGATCCTGGAGAGATCGGGAATAAGGAGGGGAAACTTCGGGGGAGGCGAGGAGAGGTGCGATCTCCCGCCATACCGAGAAGATCCCTCATTCCAGGCTTGGAGGAAGCCAGCCGGTGCGACAAGCATAGCTGGCCCGGAGGCTTGATGAGCCGATTGAGATCACTGGGAGTGGAGGAGTGAGTACAGTGCGAGATCTCCGAGGGTGAGCAGACAGCGAGAGTCAAAAATTCGGGCGATTTGACGCAAAACTGAGGAGGAAATATTTTTCCGGAGGGGTAGCATGAAAAGAGAAGAACTCAGAGTGTAAAGGTGGCGGCAACTGAAGAGGTGAGCAGAAAGGAAGAGGACGGAACATAACCAGTGGAGAAAGAAAGACACTAAAATAGCGAAAAATGAAGGCGAGGAGAAGTGGATTTAAATCATAGAGACTTAAAGAAAAACGGACAAACTTTGTATCCTCCCTTTTTTTTTCCTTTGGTTGCCCTAACGGAAGGAGAGAGGTAGTTTGGCAGAAAAAAAAAACAAAAAACGGCAGACTGTGACTGGGCAGATTGGAGATCACCATACTGAAACAGGGAAAGACCCCAACGTGAAAAAGAAGCAAGTTGGTTTTCCCCTTTGTTGAAAATATAACAAACAAGACTTACAGAACTCATAAAACATTGGATACATATTGTTCTTATAAAGCCCTCTTTTACTTAAATATAGATAACTGTGATTGATATTTATTAGAATTGATTAAGAATTACAGCGATACTTGTTTAGCAATAATAAAGTAGCATATAAAATAATATATAGTAAGCTAGAATATTTGAGAACTATATAATTATAGTGACTTAGAAGAAATTATTGGGAAGTAATTAAATTTAATTAAATTTGAACAATTTTTTTTTATTTGTGATTTTAGATAAATTAAGTATTATAATTATTAACCATTAAGTTTTAAGTTTGTGATTATTTAAACTACATATTTATACATATCTATACATATTTATATCTATTTATACCTATAATATTTATTTACATCAACGCATATTAGTATTATATTGTAATATTTATATTATACTTAAATTTATAGTACTGCTACATTTTTTTATGAAGATTTTATAGAGATAACTAGCTGGTCAAAGGAAATTTACTTAAAGAAAAGAGAAAAAGATAATTTAAAATTTTGGATGGTGATTTGGGAAAAAGTTGATAAAATATTGGAGGAACAATATAGAATTTTGAAAGAAATGACAAGCACTACTACAACAACGTTGAAAACAGGAAAGAAAACAATACCAATTTTAGCAGGAACATCGGCCTCCCCGGTGTCACAGAAAACATTGGAGGGAATGTTTGCATCAGAAAAGCAACCAAGCACCCCTGATATGCCAACGATGCAAGCTACATTAATGACAATCCAAGAAACAATGGTCAAACTACAAGAATGCATGACTAGAAATCATGAACAATCTAGAAAAGATATGGATGAGGTAAAGAGAGAAGTTAAGAATGACATTCAAAAGATTGATGAAAAAATGGATCTGATACAAGAAATTATTCAAAAAAATGATCAAAGAATAAAAGAAATAGAACAGAAGACCGAATTGACAGAAGGAAAGTTGGAAGCATTGGATACAAAAATGATGGGACTAAATAAGGAACTCGAGAATACAGTAGCGCAATTGGAAATGGAAAAGGCAGCATTTTTCCTACGTTTCCAAAATGTAGAGGAAGAGAGGGAGGAAGACCTGACGATGATAATGGCAGAGATGATAGCGGAGTCTCTCCAAAGAGAAAGGGAAGAAATAATAAATGAATTAGATGAAGTGTACCGGGTACACACAAACTATGCCCGGCAACACAAACTCCCTCGGGAGGTACATATAAGATTTGTAAGAAGAAAGGTGAGGGATATTGTATATAAAATAACGAAGGATGAACCTATGTACTATAGGAATAAAGAAATAATAACTTTGAAACAAATCCCTAAAAGAATAAGAGACTTGCGGAAAGAGTACTGGTTTCTGGCCACGCTGCTAAATAAAAGATATATACCATTCAGATGGACGACACCGGAAGGGATGTTAGTAACGTGGCAGGGAAGGAAAATAAAGGTGGATTCGCAGGACAAAGCGAGGGAATTATATGATCAAATGATAGGAAATGAGGAAACAAAAGTGACAGTAAAGAAGGAGGAGGAAGGAATATAAAAGGAAAGCAGAGATGGGAACGTGAAAGAACTCCACCACAAGGAGGAAAAGAAAAAGAAGGAGACACTCAGGAGGAAGGAGGAGTGCAAACAAGAGGCCAAAAAAAAGAACAAGAAGAAACAAAGAAGAAACAACAACAGGAAAGTCAGTAAGAAATGGAAAGAACATTAAAAATTTTGTCAGTGAATGTAAACGGACTCAACTCACCATCCAAACGACACCAAATTTTCAAAAAAATTCTGAAACAAAAATTGGATATAGTGTGCCTCCAGGAGGTACACGTAAGAAAACAAGACATAAAGTATATACAAAATAAGAAATTAGGTAAAGTATATTCATCTTTGGCAGAAGAAAAAAAAAGAGGAGTAGTGGTATATATAAAGGAAGGAATAGATAGCGATATAAGATATATAGATACTGAAGGTAGAATAGTGATGATAGAGTTAAGACTTGATTTCAAAAATATGTTATTGGTAGTAATATATGCACCAAACAGTAAACAACTAGAATTCTATAGAAAAGTGCATGAGAAAATTATGGATCAAAAAATGGAAAATGTATGTCTGATCGGAGATTTTAATGCCATTTTAGATGTGAGAAAAGATTATAAATGTACCCAGCAAAATAAAAATAAGAAAAATGTATTACCCAGGACTTTTACAGATATGGTGGAAGAGTTAAACATGATAGATAGTTGGAGGTTCCATAATCCTGAAACCAAGCAATTTACATACTACTCGAACCCGCACAAGTCCTGGTCTAGGTTAGACATGGTATGGGTATCTAGCATATTAATGAGGGAAATAGAAGCTGTGGAAATTCTACCAAACGAGTGGGCGGATCACAACCCATTAATGATGACGTGGAAGGGGCATCAGAGAAAGAAAAATAGATGGACAATGAATACTCAGTTAATAAAAGAAAAAGAATATAAGAAATATATGGAGAAGGAACTAGAACTATTTTATAAGGAGAATGTGAAACAACACACCTCCCTACAAAATTTATGGGACACTACCAAGGCATACGTAAGAGGCCTTACAATAGCATACAATGCAAAACGTAGAAAAGAGAGAGGAAAAGAATATAACAAATTACAAGAAGAAATTCAAAATTGGGAGAGTAAATTGCAAAGAAAACCAGGAGATGAACAAACAAGAGTAAAATGGATAGCGGCAAAACATAAGTTAAATATATTAGAACAAGGGCAATATGTAATGACTCTAAAATATATAAGGCAGAATTATTTCGAACACGCAAATAAACTGGGGAGGTGGTTAGCATACAGGTTGAGAAAGGAAAGAGAAAAAAGAATAATTCAGAAATTACAAGATGAGGAGGGGAGGATCCAACAAAGTATAGAGAAGAAAAAGGAAATAATACTCCAATATTACCAAAAACTTTATGAGAAGGATATAGTAACAACGGAGGAAATTGAACATTACTTAAAAGGAAAGGGAGTACAAACATTAACGGAGGAAGAAAAAGAGTTATTAGACAGGGAGATTATGGCAGGTGAATTAAAAGAAGCGCTGAAAAGACAGAAAAATAATAAAACTCCGGGGATCGATGGTCTTCCAACGGAGTTCTATAAAACATTTGGAGAATTATTAAATGGAATACTATTAGAAGTATATAATGAAGCCCTGATGGAGGCAAAATTACCAAACACATGGAAAGAAGCGTATATCTCTCTAATACTGAAAGAGGGGGCAGATGTCACCTTAATAAAAAACTATAGACCGATTTCTTTGTTGAACACTGATTACAAAATTTTTATGAGCATAATTGCTAATAGGTTGAAAAAAATACTACATAACAAAATACATCAGGACCAAAATGGTTTTTACCCACAAGACAAATAAAAAATAATTTAAGGATGGTAATGGATGTTTTAGAATATTACGAGATGCATCCAGAGAGACAGGTGGCCCTGATCTTTCTGGATGCACAAAAAGCGTTTGACCAAGTAAACTGGCAATTTATGAAACAACAAATTAAAAATATGAATTTTGGTGAGAAATTTACAAAAATGATAACATCAATATACCAGGACCAAAAAGCATGTATTTTGGTAAATGGGGACCCAACGAAATTTTTTGGAATAAATAAAGGAGTAAGGCAGGGATGCCCACTATCGCCCCTACTTTTTATCTTAACGTTGGAAAATTTGTTAATTAGAATTAGGGCAAATAAAGAAATACAAGGATTAAAGATTAAGAGAGAAGATTACAAGGTCCAAGCCTTTGCGGACGATCTTGTTTTCTTCATCGAAGATCCAATAGAAACAACCCCCAAATTAATAAAAGAAATTGAAACTTTTGGAAAAGTAGCAGGCCTAAAAATCAACAAAGAAAAAACGAATATGATAATAAAAAATATAACAACAAAACAAGTAGAGAAATTAGTAAAAGATTCAGGATTACAGGTAGCCAAAAAAGTCAAATACTTAGGGATAAATTTGACAGCTAGAACAGTGACAATAAAACAGGATAATTATGAACCTTTAGTCCAGAAAATAAAAGAGGATTTGGATAAATGGGGGAAATTAAGACTATCCTTACTGGGGAGGATAGCAGTGATAAAATCAAATATACTTCCAAGACTCCTTTATTTATTCCAAACGATACCAATAAAATTAGACAAAAAATTCTTTGATAATTTGGATAAAATAACAACAAATTTTGTGTGGGAAGGGAAAAAATCAAGAATAAAATTGAACATATTACAAGATGACAGAATTAGAGGCGGATTTGGTTTACCGGCATGGCAAAAATATTATAAAGCAGCAAGCTTGTTATGGATTAAGGAATGGATAACCCTGGAGAACCAAAGATTGTTAAATCTGGAAGGACATGATCTAATGAAGGGATGGCATGCTTTTATTTGGAATTCGGGAAATAAAATATATAAACATTTCAACAACCATACTATTAGAAAATCCTTAATTAATACATGGCAACAAATTCAACATAAACATTATATAAAAATTCCTGGTTGGTTATCAACAATAGAAGCAATTACTCACCCCAATATACTATCAAAACAAAAAATATTAAGATATAGAGAAGTATTGGATACACAGGGGAAATTAAAAACTAGGGAAGAACTAAAAGAACAAGGAATAGCAATAGACTGGTGGCCCTACTCACAAATAAAAATAAGATATAGGAAGGATCAGGAGGAGGGAGGAATAGACTTAAAACAAAATCGATTAGACAAATTATTAGAATCTAAAGAAGGGAAATTAATTTCGAAAATATATAAATATCTACTCGAATATGATTTGGCAGAAGAATTGGTTAAAGGGCAGATGATAGCGTGGGCGAGGAATATTGGCCACAGTATACAGCTGGAAGAATGGGAAAGAGCATGGGAAAACAACTACAGCATGACAAAATCAGTGGCCTACAAAGAAAATCATTATAAGATGTGGTACCGATGGCATCTGGCCCCCGCAAGATTAGCGAAAATGTACCCAAATATAAACCCGACATGTTGGAAATGTAAAAAAGCACAAGGAACTTATTATCACGCTTGGTGGCTCTGCCCAGAAATTAAGAAATATTGGAATAAGATAAAAACATGGATAATCGAAATAACAGGTTATGAAATTGAATTAGAACCAGAAATTTTTTTATTAGGCATGATTAAAAAGAATATTAGAAATGATATAAAATACTTAATACTCCATATAATTACGGCGGCAAGATTAGTATTAGCACAATTTTGGAAAATAGATCGAATGCCAACGGATCAGGAGTTAATACAAAAAATTTACACATGCGCAGAAATGGACAAACTAACGTTAGAGTTACAGGATAAGGAGGACTCAAAATATTATACAATATGGAATAGATGGTATCAATGGATAAATCAGAGAAAGGGAAATGGGTAGAGATGGAATTTAGAAGAAATCAATATAATTAAAAACAGCACTGTCAGAGAAATAGAAAATGAAATATGCCACAGTATGTTGGCATTTATGTATATATGTATATATATAATGGAAATTAGTTAGAAATTGTGTATTGTATATGTAAGTTTGTCTCTTGATTAAGAGAAATTTGTATGTTTTAAATGGTTTTATAAATGAATAAAGTTTTGTTTTTAAAATTTAAAAAAAAAAGAGAGAATCAATCGGGAATCAGGTGAACCTCCCTCCTTTCTGTGGATCTGCAGAACGTGGGATTCTTTGAATATCCCCCACCCGCCCCCATTTAACTAACTCCGTATCTCCGATCTGGATAACTCTGGAATGAAGGATGAGTTTATGAGTGAAAGTACATTTTATCTAATGGAGGGGAGAGGAGGGGGATGTGCGTGTCCCAACTTCTTCCATCCTCCTTGGAATCCATCCTCCAGGACCTTCTGAAGCCTCAGCCTAGCATCCTCCCCTGATCATTAGAACAAAGGCCAACAAGTCCCACTCTTTATCAGCGGGGGATGGGGGGATTATGCAAAAGAACATTCGCCTTAATATGGGGGGTGGGATATTTGAATTTGTATCCACTTGTAGTGCTACCTCAATGACTCCTTTAGTGATAATGAGAGATTTGAGGGGGCAGCAGGGCAGAACAGCCAAAAAAAAAGAGCAAAGAAATTCAGCTGTTACAAGTGGATTATTGTGCATTTGAATATTCTGAAGGAATGTTTCTCGTTATATAAGAAACATTAAGACCCATAAAAGACACTCACATGAATGCTCACAGTTTAGGAATTATTTATATCACAATGAACTCAGAATAATTCTGCATGTCTCTGTCCTTTCATTATTTAAAGCAGAATGCAAAACATCTCATTTTCTAAGGACAGCTATACAATATGCTGCATGAATAGCAACAAGTATTAGGTAACAATAATTGAACCTCACATTTGATAAAACCAAAATAAATGACAGGAGGAGCTGACCACATGTCAGTCTTCTATCCTTTAAAGATCAGTAAAATGTGGACACAGATCAGTGGTTGGTTGCTCCCGGTTCGGTCCAGTTCTATAGAACCGGTAGTAAAACCAGCTTCACCCACCCACCACAATGTCATCATGGGTGATCTGCGCATGCACAGAAGCTTCTGGGCATGTGCAGAAGCAAGCGCATGCGTGTGCTTCCGTTGCGAACTGGTAGTAAAGGTAAGTGGAACTCACCCCTGACACAGATGATTGGGAAAATATGCTGACTCTGAAAATAGTTAGATTTTAGTGCTGTAAAATCTAAACTTAAGTACTATTGCTATTGCTGTCCTTAATCTAAAATTAAAAGATTATGAAACTGAGACAGTTTAGACAACGATAAAGTCAGATTTAGTGCTCATGGCTTTTTCCTGACTAAGCCTGTAATTAGCCCTCTTCTCTCCCTACCCACACTCTCCTCTATTATAATAATAAAGACACCTGGGCAATTTCTTAAGAAGGTCTGTTGCCTTTGGTTGTTTTTTTTTTAAATCCACCCCCAGGAGATTATTTATACTATGAATTGAGACTTCTTTTTTAAAAAAATCCTTGGAGAAATAGCAAGAAAAGTTAAATAAAATGTCATGAAAATATAACACAATAAAAAAAATTATTGGTGGCTTTGGAAAGAGAACAAGAAAAAAATGAAGAAATCTTCATGAATAAACATCGATAGAGATGGTAAGTCATTAACTTCTATTTATTTTGAATTATACATTATTTGTTGCTTTCTTTTTAAAAATATTCATAAGTCTTCCCTTTCCTTTGCAATTAAAATTCCAACAAAATATTGTTGGAATTTAAGTGTTAGCTATTTATGAAGAAATTAGGAACTTTTATTTAAGGGGAGAAATAGAAATAAACAGCACTAGAACGTAAAACATCCTAAATTAATCAAATAGAACAAACAATAGTTTTTGCCACTGTTTCCCCTCCAGTTCCTGCTTTAAGTATTGTACAGACATACTTCAATTTTTTAGGTTAGTAGCTGAGATTTAGTTGAGTAAAAAGAATTATCATGGGCTCATGTAATTTAATTTCAATTATTTTCCTTGAATGTAATATGTTTTCTTTTTCACTTTGTGTCAGTGTTTAAATACACTCTTTGAAAACATTTTCATTCACTTTATAAACAAGATGTTTATCTTTTAATTTTTAATTCAAATTAAGTTGTCAAATAGAATTGGGGGTTCTCATTAGAAGCCATTTTCACAATCCTTATTTTGTGTAGAACTAGGTAAAGATGAAAAGATCATTCAAAGGTTTAAAAAATATAAGCAATGACATCATTTAAATCTTACAGTTCATATAAGGCCATTTATATATATATAAAAGAAACCTTAAAAATTAAAATGATGCTTAAAAGTAACAAAAACTTTATTTTTGTTCACAGATGCCAAAATAAATAAAAATGGTTAATCTCAACCTAACACAAATAAGATGTTTCTATTAGAATTAAAAGAAAGGGGTTTAGTAGAGATGGTAATTCTGAATCAGGATAAATTTATAAAACTCATAAACAGAATTCTAAAGCTACTCCTGTGAAATCTCAAAGGCCTGTCCTATCTAAAGTTGTGTTTATTGTACATTAAATTCATTTCAGCAAATAATGGTAGTGCATTGGACCTGCTTTATCTCTGCCAGTTAAAACTGAATAAAGAGAAAGAGCAAACTCAATTATCTCACATTGACATGTTTGAATATATTCAGTTCCAACTTCCAGCAGCTTTTATCTCACTTGATAAAAGTAATCTTCTTGCTTTAGGCTCCTATTTCTGATGAAGTTAGAGTAAGCGAACAAATAAATTCAAATATCTCTAAATCCCAGATTATAAAGTAAAGCCATAAGATTTGAAACTGGTTATATATCTTTAAAAGTAATCATCCTGAATTTTAAGAAAACACAATTTCATTATACTCAGGATATTTAAAGTTTTAATATGATCGTCACTAAAATCTGAACCATCCTTCTGCAACTTACTCTGAACTGCACTGAGTAGGAAATATTTTAACAATTCTTTTCCTTTTCCTAGAGTGTATTCTTTAAGAATGAATAATTATACTTCTGAGTTTCTTCTTTGGGAATTCTCAAGGATTTGGGAGCTACAGATTATGCATGTGGCTTTGCTACTGATACTCTATTTAATAACAGTAACATGGAATCTTCTCATCATCTCAGCTGTTGTTTGTGATCACCATCTTTACATCCCCATGTACTTCTTTCTGACGAATTTAGCCATGCAAGACATTGGTTCAGTTTCAGCCATCATCCCCAAAACTCTTTTTAATTTTCTTACAAATATAAGAACTATTTCTTACTCTGGGTGTGTTGCCCAAGTCATGTTTTTATTGTTTTTCCTGAGCTGTGATATTTGTCTACTTACTGTCATGGCCTATGATCGATATGTTGCCATTTGTAACCCTTTACATTATGAAATGATAATGAATAGAAAGGCTTGTACTAATATGATTGCTGGTGTATGGATTGCCAGCCTTCTCAATGCTTCATTACACACTACTGTCACTTTTATGATTCCTTTCTGCTCTAATAATGTAAACCAGTTTTTCTGTGAAGTCCCATATTTACTTAAGATTGCCTGTTCTGATTTATATGTATCTGAAATTGGATTTCAAATTTTCAGTGCTATGTTAGCAACAGGTTGTTTTGCCTTTGTCATTATGACTTATGTATATATCTTTTCTGCTGTTCTGAGAATTCCTTCTGCTCAAGGAAGAAAAAAGGCCTTCTCTACTTGCTTACCACATATGGTTGTTTTCTTCATATTTTTGTTTACTTGTTGCCTTGCTTACTTGAAACCTATGGCTGACAGTGAAACACATCCAAACTTTATAATAACATTAATGTATTCGGTTATTCCATCTATGTTGAACCCGTTAATTTACAGCATGAGAAACAAAGACATCAAAGTTGCTCTTTTGAGACTTTTTGGTCAGAAGTTATTATTTTTTGAAGGAAAATGAGCTATGCATCTTCTTATTTTCAAATAAGGGAAAGTAAGAGAGTTATTTTCACAACAATTTTCCACTTTCCAGGACATTATATAAAGTTCAAAGTTTTTTTTATTATTCATTTATGAGATTTGATTTGTCTCTATTAAAATTGACAATATGGTGCACTGAGTTACCTCTGATTCTTTATAGCTATAAGGGCATACATTTCTAATTTTCTTGCCAACATTTTATGAAATAGCTGAGAGAAATTTTTTGCAAGGATACTGAACAAGGTCGGGCTGAACCCATGCTCATTTTCTTCCAGCTCTTTGACTTAACCACTAGACCAGTGATGGTTAACCTTTTCCAGACTGAGTGCCCAAAGTGCGCCCGAACCCCCAAAATGCAATGCCCCCTGTTTCCGTGCATGTCCGCATGGCCCCCCACATGCACCCTGCCCCCAGCCCCTTTCCACCCCTTCACGTGCCCCACATCCCATGCATATGCATGTATCCCCGCATGCACCTTGTCCTGTGCACACATGTCCCTGCATGTGTCCACCCCCCGCATGCGCCCCACCCCATGCATTCACAGCAGGGATCCGATGACTGCCTGGAGGTGTGCATATATGCACGGCAGAGCTGAACTGGGGTGACAGCTCACGTGCCATAGGTTTGCCATCATAGCACAAGACGATAATAGTTGTCTCTGTCATAATACATATATTAAGGTTTATTTCTTTTGCCTGATGTCAAAGTTCAGAGATAAGTATCACAACAGAAGTTCAGTAAAAGGCAGCTCACAGATATAAAATTAGAATTAACTAGTATGAAATATTGAATGAAATGGAACTTTGCATATTTCCAATATAGATACAGTACAGAAAATCTGTAAATAATGTATTTATTAGGAGAAAATTATTAAATAAATTTATTTGAAAGTAAATAATCTGTTTGTTTTAGGAAAAACTATTGTAAACTGTATTTAAAAAATTCATATACACAATGTTTAAAATGCATATGAATATTGATATAGAATTTCTAATAAATCTTAAACGAGAAACTTAATATACACGAGTTCTTTACCATTCTTTACTGAGGTTTTATTTTTTGTACTTTAAAATATTTATTCATTTATATGCTTCTTAATCATCCAAGTAATTCTATACAGCTTACATAGTAAGGTTTATCTATCTATAACAGTTATAAAGAAATATGTTTATGAATCAAGATATCTCTCACTTTTTGAAGCATCAAATGAACCTGAATAATCCACTCTTTATGCAAAAAGTTCATCTTCTATTAAAAGTCTCTGATTGAAAATGGGGGGAACAGGATCTAAGTAGTTTACTTTTTTACAATGTTTATTGGCACATTTCTTATTTCGTCACGAAAAAACAGTTAAGGTAAATATAGAAATTTGAACCTGTTTCAATTTATTAATAGGAATAACAAATTAAACCAATCCAGCTGATCTTCATTAGATTTTAAATCATATTTGGTGACTGGGCATCAATTTAATATTCTAAGTAAATTTAGTATAGATACTGTAATGAGAATTTGGAAACAACATACAATCAAAATTTCAAATATTAATATTTGAAGTAATGGAAGAATGGCATTTTAATTTATAGAAAAAGCAAGTATGGTTAAGATGAGGGTAAAGAGATTGTGAAGATATTGGTATTAACTAACTGGAGAAGTTTAATATGTCATTAATATGTCACACTGATGTTATGATATGTGCACTGATAGGACAATGATTAAACTGCAGTATTGTAGGCAAACTCTGCCCACAGTGGGAATTTAATCCTGATGGGCCTCCAGGTTGACTCAGTCTTTCATTCTTCTAAATTAGGTAAAATGAGCACCCAGATTGTTAGGACAAAATGCAAATAAAGTTCACATTGTAAACCATCCAAAAGTGAAAGCACTATGTGGTGATATATAAATCTAAATGCTATTGCTTTGTAAATGTAGTGTCAGGCTATTTTTCCTTATAGTTGTAATGCATGCATATTAATTCATCTTCCCAAATAATATTAGCACTTCACATTTACAAGTAAGCATGATCTCAGGACTGATTGAAACATTGCAAATTTTCACACTTAAAAAAAAATTGGAGAGATAGTATCTAACAAGTTCATTATCCTTTTCTTCCAAACTTCATTGTAGCAATATTCACATGAGTAAAATCATAAACACAAATAAAAACTATGCAAAAAAAAAATTCCTCTAGGAATCTATTTGCCAAACTGATGTAAAGCACCCAAATGCATCACACACTCATTTAATGATATATCAAATTACACTTTTTCCCACTTTAAAAATATTATGAAATTGTTGTAAGTTGAACATTACCTGTACAGGAACCAAAAATAGAGAAACGTACTGAGAACTAGCAGCTAGTAATGAGCAATGAAGGGTTTGAAAAAGATATATGGATGCTGGATGTGTCTACATCTACAAACATCAGAAATGTGCAGACATTTGTTTTCTCATTTAACGAACTTGGATTTGACAGAAGCAGGAAAGTATTGGCATTTTTCTTTCATTTAGTGTTGGAGAAGAATTATGAAAATACAATAAATAGCTAAGAAACTGAACAAATGGATAATTCAAAAATAAATAAATCAAGAGTTCTCAGTTGAGGTATAAATGACCAGGTTTAGATTCTCATATTTTGGGCATCTTATGCAAAGTCATAAAATTCTCAATCAGTATAAAGGACTGAGAAAACTGAAAGGAAACAGAAGAGGATGATTAGGAAGAGATGGATAGACTCAAATACAGCTGAGATCTGAAGAACCATGTTAAGAACTGATTGATCATCCTAGAGAAAATCTATGTGTTTGATAAGAGTGAATACAAACTTGGTAACACATAATCAATCAGACTCCAAACTTTATCAAAGTAGATAAAACTTTATTCTTCTATTGACTCTATGGGTAAATTACAAAACAATATTTTTTTTTAATATAAGAATGGTGAAATGGCAATACAATTTCCTGCCATTTTGTAGCAGGGAGCACAAACATTGCAAAGTTTATCTTGGAAAATCTGAATATGTCACTTCACTTACAAACAAAGCATATTTCAATTGAATATGCATGACTAACTTTCTCATTTTCTCACTTCCCTAAAAGATAGCAAGGTACAGCCCCTTATCTACAGGATAATATAGGAAATTTGTTCGACGAGGACAGAGAAATATTTTTAGGGGTAAAATATCCTGCACAAATAGAAGAAATTTTTTTTTGAGGTGAAGCATTTTAGATTTCCACAACATGAAAAGGGGCATTGGTCCTACCTGATACGCCCCTTCTCGTTGAGTGGAGACAGCAGCCAGATGTGGGTTGTGCTCATTGGTCAGAATGAGGGACTGAGCTTGTCAATTCAGTTAAATTCCGCCCCTGTTGCTAGGGACTCCCAGCTTTTGTCGAAGGAGGAAGACAGACTTGGAGTGTGGAAGAAAACAGAAACAACATGTGAGAGAAAACAGTAATAACATTAGTGACCAGACTGATGAAAGGGTGGGGCTGGCTGCTGTCTCCACTCAATGAGAAGGGGCATATCAGGTGGGACCAACGCCCCTTCTCCATTGAAGGTGGAGACAGCAGCCAGATGTGGGACATACCAAAGTTCATTGTCCCAGCTCACGGGAGGGAACAGTCTGGGCAGAAGACTCCTCCCACATATCAATACCCTGTAACACTCTCCTCCCCAAAGGCAGCCTCCTCAAAGGCAAATTTACATAATTTATAGTGCCTAACAAAGGGGGAAGGAGAAGACCAAGTAGCTGCCCTGCAGATCTCAAGCAACGAAGCCTGAGAGGCCCAGGCAGCTGTAGTCGCAGCCCTTCTAGTAGAATGAGCTGACACGTGGCAAAGACCAGAGCTTGTATGCCATAGTAAGCGTAGTTTGGATCCTACTACCAATTGTTGAAGAAGTCTCTCTGTGCCCTAAAGAAGCAGGGAGAAAGGAAATGAACAATGATTCTGTCCGACGAATATCAGCAGTCCTCCAGAGGTAGATCTGAACGTGTGCAATCATCCCTCCAATGGATTGGAAGGACACAGGCAGAAATCTGGAAGAACCAGCTCCTGCAAACGATGAAAGAGAGAGTTAATCTTAGGCACAAATATAGGTTCCAACCTGAGGACCACACGGTCCATGTGGAACACACACAAATTGTCCCTGATAAACAAAGCAGTGGTCTCAGAAATTCGCCGCTCAGAAGTTATAGCAACCAGGAAAGTCACTTTGCCGGCTAAAAGTCATAGACTTGCAGAACCTAGCGTTCGTGCAGAGACCCCGTAAGAGTGTGCAACATCAGTGAAAGGTCCCAAGTGGGTTAGAACTGGAGGACATAGAACTGGAGGACAAAGAATTCGTTGTTCCTCGGAGGAACCTACGAATCAGCAGATGTTGCTATGATGAAAGAGTGGAATTGTATGTCAGGATCAATGAACTAGCGGTCACATGACTCCATAGGGTGGCAGAAAGATCTTTGTCCATTCCAGTTCTGGAAAAACATCAGGATTTGCACCACAGAAGCTCGAAGAGTGGAGAAGCCTTGGAACTCACCCCAGGAAGAAAGGTCCACCAAGCGGCCTAACAAATCCGGTCCTTTGATGACCGCCGAGATGCCTGGATAGTACGAAGCACTGAGATTGGCTCGAATAGTACGAAGCACTGAGGCTGGCCAGGGTGTAGTTCCGCTGCAAAGCGTCCCATTCAACCACCAAGCGGTCATCTGTAACCACTGAGGTTCTTGGTACACAATTGCCACCCTGGCTGAGGCAATCAGGGGTGTATGGGATCCTCCAAGGAGGAGACACCAATAAACTAATGAGGTCTGTGAACCATGACCTCCTCAGACAATATGACTCTATGAATATGAACTCCACCGTATTCGTTAGGATGACTGGAAGCTACACATATCTGGAAATTACTGGTGGTGTAAATACCTGCAAACTCAGGAAAGTAGGAAGGATACCATCAACCCATTGATCAGTGGGGGTACTGACAAGAGACCACATAGTATGGCATTGGAGTAAAGGACCGGCAGCCAGAGGGATGGTCCATTATGTTAAATGAGTGCAGAAGGATGAGACCTCCCATAGCCAAACTGATCGGCCATCATGTGACTCCTGGAAGGTCACCCTCGTTGCTGCCGGAAGAGCTGTCGGAAGTAGAACCGCTGGTCCCCCTTCTGGAGCTATAACAGTCCACTGCGGGTGAATATTCCACTATTATATAACCCTGAAGGTGTCCCTAGGCCAACTGCACTGACCCGTAATCATTGCCAACCTATGGCTAGCGAGACCCAAGGATGGGTCGCTAATGGGGAAGTGGATGATGAAACCACAAACATTTGACTGATGCGGTCATAGAATGGCACAGGCCTTTACCAATGACATTTCACTTTCCCTGCCCAAGGATGATGGTACTGGTTGTCATTGGTCCTGTGGAACGAGGCAGCCTGGCTCTCCAAGAGCACTCCTGCTATGGCTAAGATGATGCCAAACTTGGCAGCTGCTTTCCACATATAAATAAGGCAGACTAGCTCATCATGAGCACTCCTGCCGCAGCTCTCCTGGCGCAAACAGCACTCGCTGCAATCAGTGTGTCTGGACGAACCAGACAGTGATTGTGCTCCTCTCTTCATTTGCCAACGGGCAAGACCCCCTTCCGCTAAGCGCGGGACTGGCAGGGGCCTTCGGCTGATCTTCAAGCCAGCAGGGAGGAGTACTAGTGGACCAGTAGACTCCCTAATCACTCCTCTAGTTATCACTGAGCCTCTTTCCGCAGTCTCCACTTGCTGGAAGACCACATGGAAAAGGGAGCACCCAGGCAGGGTAGGCATGGCCAAAAAGTGCCTTTTAAAGGTCTGGGGGGCGGGAGATGAGCAGACCTAGGCCAACAGGTCAGATGAAACACCTGGCAGAGGCAAGCTGGCACAGCCTAAAAGACTGGAGGCCTGGAGAGTGCTCAACGTGCCGCCTTGCCCCTAAACAAAATGGCGGCTGGAGCTACAGAACACCATGAGTGCGAAACTCCCCTCCATAACGGGGTGGAAAGCCGAAATGACTGAGAGGCGGCTAGGTAGCAGGGATCCAAAATGAAGCCGCTTGTTAACCAGGTCGACCAGCTCTTTAGGGCTACAGAGCCTCCGTGAAACACCGACAAGCGGTGAGCGCCAGGGAGCGCAAAACTCCACTTCAAAGCTGGCGGCAAGCTCAATCCGCTGAGAGGTGGTTAAATAGACAGCGGCAGAGCTCTGTTCATTCCGCAGAGAGAAGCCGCACTTGAGCCAAAGACTCGAGAAGCGGGGCTATCCAGGGAGCGCGAAGCCTCCACTCCAAAGCCGGCAGTTAGTCTCAATCAGCTGAGAGGCGGTCTGTTGATTTCGCAGGGGAAAGAAAAAACTGTGCCTGGGTGAAAAGCCAACAAGCAGCAAGAGGCAGGGAGCGCGAAAACTCCACAGTAGGCTATGGGGCTGGCAGTTACAAAATGGCTGCCCAAAGACAGCAGGAATCACAAGATTCCACAAAGAGAAGCCATTAGTCAAAAGGCAGGACCCCACCGGGAAAGCTGGTGACTTTGGGCCACTCACGGGAGCGGAAAGCTCCACTAAAGTACAGACACTCACCAGTTCGATGTAATAGACGAATGGCTTCAATGAGGCCTCAGGTTGTCATTCAAGGTATCCATGTGACAGGAAAAGCCCAAGCCCCCGTCTGGTGGTGTAAACTGAGGACAAGGTGTATAGGGTGTGAATCGAGATTCCCCCCTGTGAAAAACTGCCGGTAATATTTTCTTCTTATCCTTAGTTTCCACTAGGAAAGCTTCTAGAGGCTCCCCGAAAGTTTCATGCCTGAAAAGGGAACTGACGCTAGATGCCATTTATGTCTGGTGTCAGCCTGCCAGCGGTGAAGCCACACTAAACGGTGGGCTGCAATTGATGAAGCCAAGGATTTTGCTGTAAAGCGGCCCGCATTTAAAGTAGCATCTGTAGAAAACTGTACTTCAGCTACAATCTTGTTCAAGTCCTGCTTTATTCTTGCGTCCTCCGAGGAAAGCTTATCTTGTAGCTGGCAAAACTACAGGAGTGTTGATTGATTGAAAAATGATGCTGTGGAGGTGGATTTGATCGTTCAGGCCGCCCCAAGATGAGCCCGCTGCAGAACTTGTTCCGACCTGCACTCTTCCAGTCGAAGTCCTTCTTCTGCATCACCAGGAACAGAGGCTGAGGTTAGTAAGGCTGCCACTGGTGCATCGATAGATGCCACTTGAAGCAGGGTAGTTAACTCAGAAGATACAGTGAAATTTTTGTCATTAGAAGAAGGCACCAGAGCCGAAACCGGAGAGGACCACTGCTTTCTAATGACATCTAGAAAAAGTGGAGGTGTCGGAATGGCCGTCACCTGTTTTGGTGGTTCGGTAAACAATGGATCTAAGGAACCTGGAGTCGGAATAGGATCCAGCTGTGAAGGACCTCCGAGCTGTGCTGTATTCACTGCTTTAAATAAAAGTGACTTAAATAGAGCTTGTGGAAATAAGCCCGTGAATGATGGTTGATCCGGAGGAAGGCCCTTATCCTCCGACAACTCTGGTTCCTGAATTTCCATCTCTTCTTCCCTAGAGTGTCTGCTGACACCGAAGAAAGAAGGAGAATCTGATCCTGCCAGAGAGAGGACATCTCCCAGATCGACTCTGTCTGGAGAAGCAGAATAATTCAAATGGGCTGTATTTGTCTGAGCTAATCTGAGAGAGGGAAAACTATGAGCAGCTAGAGTTTGTTGTACTGTTGCTGAAATCATACGCTGAATGTCCTCTGGACATAAAGAGACACAATCATGGTCACGGGCCGGGCCGACCTCCATAGAGGCTCGGACCGGAACAGAATGTATAGGTGGATGAACCACTGACACAGTGGGGGCGTTAGACTCCACATTATTGCTAAACCCCTCAGGTGGAGGAGATCCCCATAATTCAGCTGGCTCAACAGACACTGGGAAGTCTTGTAGGGACAACTGATCCGGAGTCAGCGATATGTCACACCTAAATTCTCCTGGAGAAATTCTGGCCGTTATAGTTGGTGCAAGACCCTTATCTTTAGCCTTGACTATAGGTTTTTGTAGAGGCTTTTCCTTGCCCTTAGCAAATTTTTCAGAATGCGATGTGATGGATGTTCCATCCCTTAGTGCGTGCCTGGTCTCTTCCTGTTTGGGAGACATAGACTGGTCACTGTGGCCTGGTGTCCATGCTTCGATTTGGCCAGAGCCTTAGGCATGATTGGCTGTGATAAGTAGGATAAAACAATATATACTTCTTGCCAATGAAGGCAATTGAGTATCAGTAAATTGTCAAATTCCCAAACTAAATGTACTTCAGTTAAGGGGCAACTTTGCTTCAGGCTTTGCAGTCAGGCTTTGCAGTCTGCACTTGAAATATCAAATTTCTTTGTAATAAATATGAGACCAGGCTAGTAGACACAGCCTGAAAGGCTGGAGGTCCTGAAACATGCTCAACGTGCCGTTTTGCCCTTAAACAAGATGGCGGCCGGAGCTTCACTCAGAGAGCACTCAGCTCCCTTACTGAGCCTATCAGAATCCCCAGAACAGCTGATATGTTGGCCAGTAAATTCAGGTCTATGAGCCGATTCTATAATAAGGTTAATTGTTTGTGCCAGCTATAAGACCCTTGCTATGTGCCAACAAGCGGCAAAGAGCTGGGAGCGAAATACTCCACTTCAAAGGCTGTGGCAATATAAATCAGCTGAGGGGCAGTAAACAGTAAAAGAGGCAAAGCTGTGCTCTTTAGGGAGCACGAAAGCTCCACTTGTAAACTGTGTCTATCTCAATCAGCTGAGAATCGGCTCGTTAAATTGCCAGGAAAAAAGGCCACTCCTGTTTAAAGAGCCGACAAGCGGCTAAAATTAGGGAGTCGAAGCTCCACCAATGGCTATATAAATGGCAGTTATAAATAGGTTGGCTGAGGGCAGCAAGGAGTGCAAGACTCCTCCAGGCAAAAATGCTGTCCTAAATTAAGACCCCACCGGTAAAGCCGGTGACCTAGGGTCACCCCCAGGGTGAAAATCCACCAACGCCCATCCACTGACCAGTTTGATGACAGATGCAATGGAAGAATAACAGTAATGAGGCCTCAGCGTTGAATCTGAAGCGTCTTGAGGGAAAAAAATTTACAGAATGTCCAGTAAAAGGAAGAATGGTCTAGTACTAAGTCCAATAGTCAAATCCAAATAATCAGGTATGAAATAATTGAATGAATAAATTACTCTAATGCTAAAAGCTGTCAGAGCTAACTATCCACACAACTGTCCGGTTTGACGTACTGAGCAAAAAGCTGGGAGACCCTAGCAACAGGGGCAGAATTTAACAGAATTGACAGGCTCAGTCCCTCATTCTGACCAATGAGCACAACCCACACCTGGCTGCTGTCTCCACCTTCAATGGAGAATGTACAGTGTTATAGTTAGTGTTCATCTAGTTTGATATAACCCTTCCTAATATTGAGCCTGCAAGTTACTTCCTGCTCATCCCAATTAAAACAATGACAATTCTAGGGAAATAATCTAAGGAATTAAAAAAAAAGTATTCTACAGTGCCTTCTCCCAATGGAAACAGTTTTGTAAAACAAATCTCTGGGGAAATGTGCTTGGATAAAATATCAGCAGTGGTTGCACAATGTACAGTAAATCTCACTGATAGCTATAAAAAAAATAGATCAGGATGGCTAAAGATGGTGAGTCACTCACTTATTTGATTTTGAACTTATTCAGCCAAAGCATCTCTTGTCTTTTATTTATATATATTTATTAAACTTATATGCTGCTTATAAATGACTTGGTGGCTTACAATCAAAAATACATCAACATGAAATAATACATAGTAACACCAAAAATTGTTTTTAAATGGTCAAGGATGGGGACGAAGAAGGCAAGATGCACAAGTGGAAGAGGTGGGGTTTTACCTTATTCTATTTTCTTGACTGAATGTAATCCACTGAATTACATTCACTGAGTTTAGGTTTTTATATTATTTTAGTGCAATCTATGTTCACTTACTTCCCTTTATGTCCCCATTTTAATTTTTAATACATTCTTAGAACCTTTGTAAATGTTTAATATGAACATTCTCTCAAAATACATTTTCATTCTCTTTCTATATGAAGAAATACCTTAAATTTTAAAATGGATTCTCAAATATCTCCAAGTTCAAAAAATATAATAATTCCTTAAAACTTTGCTGTTGTCTTTAGTCACCATTTTTACACTCCTAGGTGCTTCTTCATGATGAATGTTGCCAGCTTTCTCAATGCCATATTACACACTATTGCAACATTCACTCTTTCTTTCTGCTCTAACATCATCACTCAGTTCTACAATTAGACCCCATATTTACATAAGATTGCCTGTTCTGGTTTATTTGTAACTGAAATTTGAATTGTTATGTACGCTTCTACATTAGGATATGGTTGTTTTGTCTTTGACATTTAAAAATATTTTTGGGGAAATGACAACAAATTTATATAAAATTTCATGGAAATTCAGTATAGCAAAAATATTCACTGATGGCTTTAGAAGGACAATAAGAGAACAAATAAAGAAATATGTAAAAATAAATGTGGATCAAGAGGGTGAGCCATTCACTTATTCATACTTTGAATTATACTTTAACCCTAACCCTTTTTTCTTTTAAATATTCCTACAATTATTTTTCCTTTGCAATTAAAATTCAAACAAAATATAAATTACAAGGGATTGTAGCCTACAGAGAAAAGATTTTTCAAGCATTCTTCTTTAAGCACAGAGATGAAAATAAACAGACTAGGATGTCATATATCCTAAATCCCCTCTTCTATTGTATTGATACTGCTACTGATACTGCTAGTGCAAATATTTTAGTACATTTCTGGGGGAAAAATAATGTAATCTTCACTAAATTTTCATAGAAAGTTTATCAAATAAGAAATATTTAAAAATTGCTTTAATTTTTTCTTCTAGAATACAACATTTTAAGAATGGACAATGACACATCTGAGTTTCTTCTATGGGAATTCTCAAAAAATTGGGAACTACAGGTTATGCGTATAGTTTTACTATTGATACTATATTTAGTGACAGTAACAGGGAACCTTTTTATCATCACTGCTGTTGTTTTTGACACACACCTTCATACTCCCATGTATTTCTTCCTGATGAATTTAGCCATGCAAGACATTGGTTCAGTTTCAGTCATTATTCCTAAAGCTGTTTTTAATTCTCTTATGAACACAAGAACTATTTCTCATTTTGGATGTGTTGCTCAAGTCATGTTGTTCTTCTTTTTCCTGAGCTGTGATGTTTCTCTCCTTACTGTTATGGCCTATGATCGGTATATTGCCATTTGCAACCCTTTACAATATGAAATGATAATGAACAGAGGGGCTTGCACCAAAATGATTGGCAGCATATGGACAGCCAGCCTTCTCAATGCTTCATTACACACTATTTTTACATTTATGACTCCTTTCTGCTCTAATATTATCAACCAGTTCTTCTGTGAAATCCCATATTTACTTAAGATTGCCTGTTCCGGTTTATATGTATCTGAAATTGTAGCTCTAATCTTCAGTGCTACATTAGTATTGTGTTGTCTTATTTTTGTTCTTCTGACATATGTGTATGTCTTCTGTGCTGTACTGAGAATTCCTTCAGTTCAAGGAAGGAAAAAAGCCTTCACTACTTGCGTACCACACCTTATTGTCTTCTCCATATTTTTCTTTACTGGTTCCCTTGCTTATCTGAAGCCCATATCTGACAGTCCTTCCCACTTTGACTTCATAATTAGCATTATGTATTCTATTATTCCACCCATGATGAATCCATTTATCTACAGCTTGAGAAATAAGGACATCAAAGTTGCTCTTTCAAGACTTTTAAGTCAGATGTTATTTCATTTTAAAGAAGTATGAATTTTGTACTTAACTATTTCGTGAGTTGACATAGGATAGATATTAACTCCCAGCATTACCTATTTGTTAAGTTTTTAGATTTGGAAGCCTATCCTTAGAAAATATATATTTCATATTATTTTTATTCAGGATATGTGAAAAGATACTGAAAGGAATCATAAAAAATAGATAGGATCAGTTAGATTTCAAAACAAAAAAAAGTTACACATACACACGCAATGAACTAGAATCTTAAGTCTTTAAAATACTTCTAAAAACACTTCTAAGAGCAGAAATATGTGAATAAATCTGATAGTCTTCATTTTTGTATAATATGGGAATTGCATCCAGTATCATCAAAATATATTTTAAACTATTTTATCAATCCTGTTTTGTTTTGTTTTTTGTTTTTTTATTTGATTTATATGTCGCCTTTCTCCGGAGACTCAGGGAGGCTTACAATGTGTTAAGCAATAGCCTTCATATTTTTGTATATTTATACAAAGTCACCTTATTGCCCCCATAATCTGGGTCCTCATTTTGCCTACCTTAGAAAGGATGGAAGGCTGAGTCAACTTTGAGTCTGGTAAGATTTGAACTTGCAATAATTGCAGGTAGCTAATGTTAATAACAGTGCTTTAGTCTGCTGCACCACCAGGGCTCTTTTTGATGTTCCCCATCAAATCAATTTATTAAAAAAATAGATTTAATAAAAGCTATATTACCCAGATAAAATTCTTTGTCATCAGATTGCCAAACAAGGGAATAGGAGATAATTTGGTCCCATGAATATTTTAATCTATAGAAAATAAAGTCTTTGATTCAATTCACTTTAGGCATGAATTGTTTTATAAAGTAAATATTGTTTTAATTCAATTCAATTCTAGCACATCTTCTAGCACTGAAGATGTTACATAACTGGGCAACAAACAATTGCAAGAAAGCAAACAAGCTCAGAGAGCACCATAGTTCAATCCTGAGCTCCAGATAATCTCATGTATTGATGCCTTAGTATCTAAATAAGAAGGAAAGTAAACTTCAAACTGGTCCAGAAACTTTTATAAGTTTTTTAGAAGGTCATTCTTTAATTAATTAAATATCATAGGATAATGGTTAAAAAGTAAACAATCATTCTTTTAACATAGGAAAAGTTTGAAACTTTTTGTAATATCCAGTAATTCTTCTAAAATAGATAGATATAGATCAGGGGTGTCAAACTCAATTTCATTGAGGGCCACATCAGGGTTGTGGTTGATCTCTGTGAGTTGGGTTGGGGTGTGGCTGGGATGGGTGTGGCTGGGGGGCATGGCTGGGGTTGGGCAGTTCCACTGCTGCTGTTCTCACTCTCCTTGGTCAGGTTGCTCATGGTGTGTGCGGGAGGGCAAAATGTGTGGGTCAGAGGAGGCCCACTTCCTCTTCTTGCAAGGAGACCCATCTTTGTAACCAAAGCATCCTCAGCAATAGGATGGGAGATCACCAGGAGAGGTCAGGAGAGGGAACAAGGGGCAAAAGGCCAGCAGGGTTGCTGGTGGCCAAGTGCTAAGGCAGAACTTTCCCCAGATCCTCACTCTCTCTCATTATAATCTCCTTCCTTCCTTCCTTCCTTCCTTCCTTCCTTCCTTCCTTCCTTCCTCCCTCCCTCCCTCCCTCCCTCCCTCCCTCCCTCCCTTTCTTTTTTCCTTTTCTTCTTTTTCCTTGTTCACTTTCCTTTCTTTCTTCTTCCTTACCCTCTTTCCCTCTTTTTCCTTCCTTGCTCTCTTCTCCTCTTTCCTTCTTTTTCTTTTTCTTTCCCCTTTCCCTTTCTCCTTTCCTGTCCCTTCTTAGATGGTCAAATGCAAAAGGGGGAACATTTCTGGATGCTTCCTTGCTGTGATCAAATGCCACTTTTGCTAGTTGTGGCCACTTAAAAGACTTTTACTGCTTTTTACCACAGCTGTCACAGGGATGCTCCATGCCCACTAAAATCTGCTGTGAACAGAGCTCATTCAACAACCCATCCCATGGCTGGAGTCGGGAAGGTCACCGTGGAATTGGCCGGGCACAGGACCCAATGCCATGTGTGGCCCGGGTGCACTGCTCATTCACCTGCACAGGCCTTACTATCTGAGTGTGTCTCTCACACCTGCATCCCCTAGAGTTCACCACACCAGGGGAGGAATGAGACCCATTGTTCCACAGAGCATGCTTGCATGCAAATAGTCCATCTGCATGCAAATGGGGGCATTTTGAATGATCTTTGAAGGCAAGCCCACTGCTTCACTTCTACTTCAGTTTGGACACAGTCAGAGCACCCAATCTGCTGCTGGCAGCAGCCACCTGAGCAGCCATGATCCCCCTTCCAGCCAACCAGCACCACCTGACCTACACCCTGCCTGACCGGCTGGCTGGTACAAAGCCTCAACATTCTTCTCCTTCTCTTCCCTGCTCAAGTGATGGTGGGCTTCATGGAACAATGAGGTCTCATTCCTCCCCTGGCATAGCGAGCTCTGGCAGGCTGGATGTAGGCATGAGGGGCTTGACCCCACAGCCCTGACTTGCTGACTTGAAGGCTTCATTCCTGTACTCAAACAGTAAGGCTGGCTGTGGAATCAGAATCAGCCAGGAGCAGAAACCAACAATATCCTTGGCCCAGGTGTGCTACTCATTTTGTGTGCTTCACTGTTTGAAGGCAGGAACAAAGCCTTCAATTGAGCGAGGAGGCACTGCAGGACCAGACCCCTCACATCTGCATCCAGCCTGCCAAAGTCTGCTGGAGTTCGCCATGCCAGGGGAGAAATGAGACACCCCTTTGTCCCGCAGAACCTACTGCTGTTTGAGCAGAGAGAATGAAGAGGATGGGAAGAATGGTGAGGCTTTGTGCCATCCAGGTGGCCAGACAGGGAGTAGGTTAGGCAGGTCTGTTTCTTTTGAATAGTTTCTATCCTTCCATCAGAAAATTCCAGACATTAGTTTCATCCCACCAAGTTTCACTAATGGTAACTATATCATATCTGCCTTTATGTACTAATACTTCAAGTTCTCCCATTTTGTTCCCTAAACTTGAGCAATAGTATATAGATATTTGAGTCCTTTATGGCTCTTAGGTATGTTTCTTTTATCTCCTACTTTGGATTTTTCACCCTTCCCATCAAATACTGGGGTTTATGCAGTGGTGGGATTCAATTTTTTTAACAACCGGTTCTGTGGGCATGGCTTATCTGGGTGGGCATGGCTTGGTGGTCATGTGACTGGGTGGGCATGGCTAGCTGATCATGTGACCAGGTGGCTGTGGCAGTGTGTATAGGGACTACTCAGAGGACTGAAAAAAGTCATTTCCGACCAGTCCTCGCACTTTTGACTGGTCCTCATACTTGTGACCATCCTCACATTTATGCCTGTTGCAGCATTCTTAACAATGTGTCACTCATTTCACAACTGCTTCTCTTCACCATGGTGACAAGATAGGGCAAAAAACATAAAATGTGAGGACAGTCATAAGTGCGAGGACCAGTCAAAAATAACTTTTTCAGCCCTCTGAGTAGTCCATATGCACAAAAGGACTACCCAGAGGGCTGAAAAAGTGATTTCTTACAGGTCCTCCCACTTATGACTGATCATCATTTATGCCCGTTGCAGCATTCTTAACAACCGTGTCACTCATTTCACAACTGCGGTGCTTCATGTGACCGGGTGGCCGTGGCCATGTGGCATCATTTCTTTGCCCTAATGACAGTTTGCTGCAATGGTCATAAGTGTAAAAAATGGTCATAAGTCACTTTTCCTAGTGTCATTATAACTGTTGTAAGTCAAGGATTACCTGTACAAAAATGCAAAAAGCTTCTTTGCTTGCAAAACAAAGAATACCAATCCCTAAATACCAATCATTATATTTGAAATACCTGCAAACTGGAGTTACAAAACAGGGAGGGTGCCAGAGCACCTTGAGGAATTAAAATAGTTAAAATGCAATGATAACTATAGCAGCCAACTCTTGCTCATAAAGTGAAATGTTTTAGCAGGGAGGTCATTTAAGCTCTCCAGAATGAAGCAAAGGAGCAAACAGAGTATCTGTTGCTTGTTAAACCAATTACCAGAACAAACAGACACAGAACTATTCAGATTTCCGAAGCTGCTTCTTTTCAGGAACAGAGATTAACATTTTTCCTTCCAAACAAAGCTGAATAGGGAAAATTATCTCATCACTAAACACAGAATTAAACATAACCAAGCACACAATTAAACTTCATCAAAAACCAGTTTTAGACCAAAAAACCCGGTAGAATCCCACCACTGGGTTTATGTTTCGAATTAAGTGCCAAAGATCCTACAGATTGTCCTAGATATCCTAAATATTGATCACCTTACCCACTCATTTTTAATTTAAAATCCACATGATAAGTTGAGTAAAATATGTACTTATTTGTATATATGATTCTCAATATTTTCTATATTCCAAAAGAAGAAATTCAGCCAGCAAAATGCTTCATTTTCAGGGTTACCACATAGGGAAAGGAATTCACAAAATATATGTTTAATAGAAGTGGGATAATTTACAGAATGTATTCAAAATCCAGGAGAAATCATTCCTGAGGAAATGAAATTTTGGAAAGTTGTGGCGGCTTCTGTGAGTTTGCAACACAACTTCCTTACCTTTGATGTATGAAGGACAAACTGTGCAATATGTTTCTTGAAATGTATGTGTCTGTGAGAGAAAGAGAGATGTTACATCACCTAGAAGTGTAATATCTTTTTATTGTATTTTCACAATCAGTCTTCCCATTATGATTGCAATCTGTCCAAAATATGACTGGGAACAGCTCTCACTCAGCAAAATGTTGGATATTCAAGATAATAAACAGAAAATGGGCAGACAAGCTTTTCATAGGGATCACTTACAGTATGTCACAAAAAATAAGAATAATTGCTGCATCATTTCATTATTTAAAGAATCCAAAACATCTAATTTTCTAATCACAATTGTACAATGTGCTGCATGAATCCTTCTGAGTATTAAATAACAGTAATTACTCAAGAAAACCAAAATAAATGATAGAAGGAGTTAATAACATATTATCCTTAAAAATTATAAAATTGAGACAGTTTAGACTTTCATAAATCTGATAAAGTCAGATAAACTACTCATGACTTTTTAATTATTTAGCCTACAAATTAGTCCTCTCGCTACCATTATAATAAGAAAGACACTTGGGCAATCTGTTTTATTTTATTTTTAAATCCATCCTGCTCCCCATAGGTTATTTATACTATGAACTGAGACTTTTTAAAAAAAAAGCCTTGGGGAAATGGCAAAAAAAATAAATAAATAGATAAAATCTTATGAAAGTACAGTATAACATATTTTTTTTCTGGCTTTGGAAGGAGAACAAGAAAAAAGTAAACAAATCTGCATGAATAAAGAAGAATGAACATGGTGAGTCATTTACCTATATTTATTTTGAATTACACATTATTTGTTCCTTTCTTCATTTAAATATTCATATGTCTTCTCTTTTCTTTGCAATTAAAATTCCAACAAAATGCAGATTATAGTTGGCTGCCTAAATCATTCTTCAGTAACTTTTATTTAAGGGGAGAGATGAAAATAAATAACATTAGAACTTAAAACATTGTAAATTAATCAAGTAGAGCAAACAATAACTTTTCTCAGTTCTCCTCTCCATTTCCACCTTCAGTTATTTCACAGACATTCTTCAATTATTTAGATTAATGAGATTTGGCTGACTAAGAAGGATTACCATGGTCTCATATAATTTAATTTATTTTTTTCTGTAATCTATTGAAATATAGCTTCATTTTCACTTTATATTTAACCTTAAAAATTAGGGCTCTGTCAGTATTTAAAATTGACTCTTTAAAATTGCTTAACGCACTGTAAGCCGCCCTGAGTCTCCGGAGAAGGGCGGCATATAAATAAAAAAAAAAAACATTTTCATTCACTTGGTAAACAAGCTGACCATACATCTTAATTCAAATTATGTTGTCAAATAGAATGGACGTTCTGATTTTAAGCCATTTTTTTCAATCCACATATTGTGTAGATCAAGATGTAAATGAGAAGGTCATTCAAAGGTTTAACAATTATAATGAATGCCATAATTCAAATCCCACAGTTCATTTAGGCCATTCATGTATATTAAAACTAAATAAATGATGGCTTAAAAACAATGTAACAAAAAATTATCTCCATCTACTGGCATCAAAATAATAAATATGACTAATCCCAACCCAACCCAAGTAAATTATTTCTATAACAACTAAAGGTAGAGTTTAGTAGAAATTGTAATTTTGAATTTACAAAGTTCAAACAAGAATCCCACAGCTATCCCTGTAAAATCTCAATTCCAGCTTTTATTTGATGATGAAAACAATATTTTTTGCTTTAGGCTCTCATTTCCGATGAAGTTAGTGTTACAAAAAGGTTTTAATTAAATAAATAATTTCAAATATCTCTAAACCCAACATTATAAAGAAAACCCATAAGAAAAGACAGGGGTTAAATATCTATAAGAGTAATCCTGAATTTTAAGAAAATACATTTTCACAATACTCAGAATATTTCAATAATTTTAGAACAAAGTTTTAATATGATCTTCACTAAAATCATTGAACCATTCTTCTGCAACTTACTCTGAACTATACTGAATAGGAAATATTTTAACAATTCTTTTTCTTTTCCTAGGGTGTATTGTTTAAGAATGGATAATGATACTTCTGAGTTTCTTCTCTGGGAATTCTCAAAGATTCGGGAGCTACAGATTATGCATGTGGCTTTGCTACTGATACTCTATTTAATGACAGTAACATGGAATCTTCTCATCATCTCAGCTATTGTTTGTGATCACCATCTTCACACCCCCATGTATTTCTTCCTGATGAATTTAGCAATGCAAGACATTGGTTCAGTTTCAGCCATTATCCCCAAAACTCTTTTTAATTTTCTTACAAATATAAGAACTATTTCTCACTCTGGGTGTGTTGCCCAAGTCATGTTTTTATTGTTTTTCCTGAGCTGTGATATTTCCCTCCTTACTGTCATGGCCTATGATCGATATATTGCCATTTGTAACCCTTTACATTATGAAATGATGATGAACAGGAAGGCCTGCACCAAGATGATTGCCGGTGTATGGATTGCCAGCCTTCTCAATGCTTCATTGCAAACTCTTTTCACTTTTATGACTCCTTTCTGCTCTAATAGTATAAATCAGTTCTTCTGTGAAGTCCCATATTTACTTAAGATTGCCTGTTCTGGTTTATATGTATTTGAAACTGGATTTCAAATATTTACTGCTTTGTTATCAACTGGTTGTTTTGCCTTTGTCATTGTTACTTACATGCATGTCTTCTCTGCTGTTCTGAGAATTCCTTCTGTTCAAGGAAGGAAAAAGGCCTTCTCTACTTGCTTACCACATATGGTTGTTTTCTTCATATTTTTGTTTACTTCTTGCCTTGCTTACCTCAAACCTACAACTGACAGTGAATCACATCCAAACTTCATAATAACAATAATGTATTCCATTATTCCAGCTATGTTGAATCCATTAATTTACAGCATGAGAAACAAAGACATTAAAGTTGCTATTTTGAGACTTTTTGGTCAGAAATTATTGTTTTGTTAAGGAGATACAAATATAAATATTTTCCCAACAATTTTCCACTTTCCAATACATTATATAAACTTCAAAGATTTTTTTTAAAATCCAGTTATGAAATTTAACTTATCTCTATTAAGATTGAGATTGTTATGGTGCACTAAGTCTCCTCTGACTCTTGGACGATAGAGACACACATGTTCAATTTTCTTGCCAACATTTTAAGATGTACCTGAGAAAAAGTTTGATGCAAGGACAGCCAGCTGGGTTGGGCTAGACCACTACTCATTTTCTTCCAGTCTTTTGACTTAATCACAAGATGATATTGGTTGTCTCTGTCATCATAATTAGACAAAAGTTTGTATCCTTTGCTTGATGCCAAAGTATCAGAAATAATTATCACAAGGGTAATTCTGTGAAAGACAGCTAACAGATAAAAAATTAGAATTAACTTGTATGAATATTCGATTGAATGTAACGTTACATATTTCCAATAGGGATGCGGTACAAAAAATCTATAAACAATGTATTTATTAGAAGAAAGTGTTGATTAAATGAAAATAAATAATTCCATTTTCTTATTTTAGGAAAAAATATTAAAAAATCGTGATCAATAATTTAATATGAGAAATGTTTTAAAATTCCTATGAATATTGATGTGGAATTTCTAATAAATCTTAAATGAAAAACATAATACACATGAGCTGTTCACCATCCCTCTTTATTGAGGTTTTCATTTTTTATATTTTAAAATACTTATTCATTTATATGCTTCCTCAGTTTCCACAGTAATTCTATGCAGCATACATAGTTGGGTCAAAGCAATCTTTTAAACAATAGGGATTGTATACTATGTCTGTCTATATCAGTTACAAAGAAATATGCTTCCTACTTTTTGAAACATCAAATAAATATGTTGTTTAAACATTGTTTAAAAAAATGTGGGAGGGAAAAAATTGGCTTGAACAGGATCGAAGTAGTTTACTTTTCTACAGTTTTTATTGATAGATTTTTTACTTCTTCAAGAAAACATAGTTAACATATTTGTTTATTTCTTGCCTTGCATATCTAAAACCTACAGCTGACAGCGCCTCATATCTGAACTTCATAACATCAATAATATATTCCATTATTCCACCTATGTTGAATCCATTAATTTAGAGCATGAGAAATAAAGATATCAAAGTTGCTTTTTCAAGTCATTTTGGACAGCAGTTTTTTATTTTCAGAAAATGATCTATGCATCTATTTATTTTCAAATATCAACAAGAAAGTAAAAAAGCTGTCATACACAATAAGTTTGACCCTTTTCCAAGTTTTCAATAGGAAAGGATTTTCAATTCAGAAGCTAATCTTCTGTGGTCTTCATTAGTAATGAGAATCTGGAAACAACTTACAACCAAAATTTCAAATGTTAATTAGTATTAGCAGTAATGGAAGAATGGCATTTTAATTTATAGAAACAACAAGTATGATTGAGATAAGGGTAAAGAGATTATGTAGATCCTTCTATTAACTAACATTCAACTAACATTCAATTAATGTTGTGATATGTGTCCTGGTGGCGCAGTAGTTAAACTGCAGTTTAACTGCAGTTTATACTGCAGTCCATAGTCAGGAGTTCATTCTTAATGGGGGTCCAGTTAGCAGAGCTCTGTGAAACCCAGCTGATTCTACCCACCAGGAGATCCTAGGGACCAAAATCACCCTGAAGGGGGGACGAAAATAAAATGTCGATTGCGAGGGGATGGCTGTCTTCTTGCTTGATCCAAAGGAACCAGGGGTGAAATCTAACATTTCTTACTACCAGTTCTGTGGGCGTGGCTTGGTGGTGGGGGTAATGTGACTGGGTGGGCATGGCCAATTTTTTTTTTACTTTTAAAACCATTTTTTCTACAACCTCTTTGGCTAAGAGGTTGTTAAAAAATGTTTTCAAAAGGCTCTGACGATCCCAGCTGAGTTCCCTGATCGACAGAGGCTTTTTTAAAACTCAGCTGGGATCATCACAGCATTTAAAAGAAAAAAACCCTTGTTTCCTTTTAAATGCTCTGACGATCGAAGCTGAGTTCCCTGATTGGCAGGGACTGCCGATCAGGGAACTCAGCTTGGATCATCAGAGCATTTAAAAGGAAAAAAGGGTTTTTTTTCTTTTAAATGCCTTTGACGAGCCACACAATTATCAAAGGCTTTTTTTTTAACTTTTAAAAGCATTTTTTCGGGTGTAGTTGTAGAAAAAAATGCTTTTAAAAGTAAAAAAAAAAGCCTCTGATGATTGTGCAGCTCAGTTGGGCATTGGGGGGGGGGGGGAATTACCAGTTCTCCGAACCACCCGCCTCCATTGCTACCAGATCGGGCGATCCAGTCCAAACCGGGAGCATTTCACCCCTGAAAGGAACCTTTCTGACTGGTGGAAAAGAGACAGCCATTATGGCTGAACTGAGGCTATGACAACCAGGACAAAGGAAGCAAGAAGAGATGATTCTACAGCAGTGTGTTTGATTTGGGTGAGAATTTTCTAATTTCTACCTTGGAACTAACTTCCAAAAAAAGTGGATTGAAAGGAGGGGCTCTACAGTGTAGGAGGAAGGGAACTTTTTCCCCACCTCCAAAAGAATAGTGGCGAGTGAGATTTTGAGTTGATTACACATCTGAAACAGACGAAAAAAGCTTAATGGGAAGCTAAAAATTAAAGTAAACGGATGGACTGGTTATTCTAGGAATTTACAACATTGCCTAAGACATTGAGTTATTTTCCCTCTTTGTTCTATTTTTTTAAATGGATGAATTTATGTGGAATAAACTTTTGGATTTACAAAGTTTGTGATGAAAGCAGAAGGAAAGTGTGAGGGTGACACCTACTGGTTGAAGAAGACATTACACAAGTGAAGAAAAGTTGATTAAAAAATCAGGTTGGTTAAAAATATTTACTGCATTCTGACATCCATCCATCCATCCATCCATCCATCCATCCATCCATCATGATTCACTCTATCATCTCTGTCTTTCTTTATTCAAAATTTTTGGGAAAAAAGAGAGAAATCCATATACAAAAACAAATGCTTATACCAAACAGTAATGTATACACATTCAACAAATTAATTACTTATTAAGATATAATATCCAGACCAAATAATAACATAAAAATAAAGACAGATAAGAAAGATGCAAAAATCCTTCCAAGAAGTAACTTACCAAATTGATGTAGATCGCCTAAATGTACCACATTTAATAGTATAACAAATTACACTTTTCCCATTTTAAAAACTATTATGAAATCTATGTAAAAGTGAAATATATTCTGTCAATGTTATTAATTAATAAAGCCTTCTTCAGAATTAATAGTTTACCCATTTTTGTGGAATATATATTGAAGGAAACTATAGGAAGCAAAGGAGTGTGGATCTAAAATTGTGGGGAGACTCACGTGCACTATGCTGATGGGGCTAGCCTGAAAATTGAAAATGCACCTGATCTACAACTTCTAATAATGAAAGTAGAAAGAAAATTATGATGATTAAATATAAAGAATAACAAACCAGTGGCAACATGAACAACCAATTTTGAAGTTAACAGTGAAAATATTGAAGTGTAAATAATTGACCCAAAAAGGCAGACAAATAGTTCTTGATTTGTGACCACAATTGAACCCAAAATTTCAATTGCTAATCAAGGCAGTTGTTGAGTGAGTTTTGCCCCATTTTACAACCATTTGCCACAGTTGTTTAGTGAATCACTGCAGTCGTTATGTGAATCATGCACTCATTAAGCAAATATGGCTTCCCTCATTGACTTTACTTGTCAGAAGCCAGTTGGGAAGATTACAAATGGTGATCACATAACTCTAGGACAGTGCAACTGTATAAATATATGCCAGTTGCCAAGTTTTGATCACATGACCATGGGATGCTACAATGGTCATCAGTATGAAAAACAATAAATTACTTTTCAGTGCTATTGTAATTTTGAGAGATGAATAAATGAATGCTTGTAAGGACTACGTCTAAAGGGACCAGCAACCAAGAAATATACTGTGACCTAAGGCTTGAAGGGTTTGAAAAAATCAGAAATGTGCAGTGTCTTTCCTTAGTGATCTTCATGTAACAAATTTGAATTTGAGAGAAGCAAGCTAGGTGTATTGACATTTTTTTTTCACTTTAATGTTGGAAAAGAATTTTGAAAATACCATGGATAGCTAAGAAAGCAAACAAATGAATGATTAAAACAAATCAATTAAGAATTCTCAGATGATGTACAAATGGCCAGGTTCAGATTCTCATATTTTGGGTACATTATGCAAAGTCATAATATTTTAAAGAAGTATGTAAGGCTGAGAAAAGTAGAATGAAAAAGAAGAGGATGACTACCAAGAAATGGATGGACTCAGTTGCAGCTGAGATATGAACAGCCATGTTAGGAATTGATTGATTATTCTAGAGAAAATATACAGGTGAAACTCAAACAATTAGAATATCATGCAAAAGTTCATTTATTTCAGTAATGCAACTTAAAAGGTGAAAGTAATATATGAGATAGACTCATTACATGCAAAGTGAGATAGTTCAAGCCTTGATTTGTCATAATTTTGATGATTATGAATTACAGCTCATGAAAACTCCAAATTCACAATATCAGAAAATTAGAATATTACATGAAATCAATAAAACAAGGATTGTACATAGAACAATATTGTACTTCTGAAAAGTATAAGCATGCATATGTACTCAGTACTTGGTTTGGGCCCCTTTTGCATCAATTACTGCTTCAATGCGACATGGCATGGATGCTATCAGCCTGTAGCACTGCTGAGGTGTTACGGAAGACCAGGATGCTTCAATAGCAGCCTTCAGCTCTTCTTTATTGTTCGGTCTCACGTCTCTCATCTTTCTTTTGGCAATGTCCCATAGATTCTCTATGGGGTTCAGGTCAGGTGAGTTTGCTGGCCAATCAAGCACAGTAATCCCATGGCCATTGAACCAGGTTTTGGTACTTTTGGCAGTGTGGGCAGGTGCCAAGTCCTGCTAGAAAATGAAGTCAGCATCCCCATAAACTCGTCTGTGGAAGGAAGCATGAAGTGCTCCAAAATTTCCTGATTTTGGCTGTGTTGACCCTGGACTTAATGAAGCACAGTGGACCAACACCAGCAGATGACATGGCTCCCCAAATCAACACAGATTGTGGAAACGTCACACATGACTTCAAGCATCTTGCAGTGTGTGCCTCTCCATTCTTCCTCCAGACTCTGGGTCCTTGGTTTCCAAATGAGATGCAAAAGTTGCTTTCATCAGAAAAGAGAACTTTGGACCACTGAGCAATAGACCAGTTCTTTTTGTCTTTAGCCCAGGTAAGACGCTTCTGATGTTGTTTGTTGTTCAGGAGCGGCTTGACAAGAGGAATACAACATTTGAAGCCCATGTCCAGGATCCGTCTCTGTGTGGTGGCTCTTGATGCACTGACTCCAGCCTCAGTCCACTCCTTCTGAAAGTCCCAACACTTTTGAATGGCCTTTTCCTGACAATCCCCTCCAGGCTGCAGTCATCCTGCTACATGTGCACCTTTTTCTTCTACACTTTCCCCTTCTACCTAACTTTCTATTAATGTGCTTTGATACAGCACTTTGGGAACATCCAACTTCTTTTGCAATTACCTTTTGAGGCTTTCCCTCCTTATGGAGAGTGTCAATGATGGTTTTCTGCACAACTGTCAGGTCAGCAGTCTTTCCCATGATTGTGATTCCTACTGAACCAGACTGAGAGCCATTTAAAGGCTCAGGAACCCTTTGCAAGTGTTATGACTTAATTAGTTGATTAGAGTGGGACACTTTGAGCCTAGAATATTGAACAATATTCTAATTTTCTGAGATTGTGAATTTGGGGTTTTCATGAACTTTAAGCTATAATAATCAAAATTATGACAAATCAAGGCTTGAACTATCTCACTTTGCATGTAATGAGTCTATCTTATATATTAGTTTCACCTTTTAAGTTGCATTACTGAAATAAATGAACTTTTGCACGATATTCTAATTTTTCGAGTTTCACCTGTATGTGTTTGCTAAGAGTGAATACAACTTGACAACATATAATCAATCAAATCATCTCTAAACCTTATTTTTTTTATTGAAAAAGTTTTAAAAGTTTTACATACATTTTCTCCCCCCTCCCCAACCACCCCCCCGACTTCCCAGAGCAAATACAAGATAAAATACAGCTCAAATTCTCTAAATTAAACTCCATTTCACACTTATCATAATCATAATCATTAAACAAGTAGATAAAAGGAAAGCAAGTCTTCTTTCTTCTTATTCCATCTAATTCAACAGAATTAATCTCCCTTTATAATTCCAGCAGTTAATAAAACAATTAAGTATTACCTAATCAAACCTATCATTACTCAATATAGCTAATTAATACTTAACAAATTATTAAGTCTATACAATTTAACAAGATATTTTATAACTTCTTTCATTTAAAACAAAGAAAAAAAACCCAACAACAACAAAAAAAGAAACCCTCATTCAAAAAAACCCAAATTTAAAATAAAATAATATATAAAGTCTTCCGTCCTCCATTTTTAAACTATCAGGGTCCAGTTATAGTTAAAACACTTAATTAAAAAAATAATACATTTTTAAATTAAAAATATATATATAACAATCAAACCTCTTATTAATTTATCAATACAGATAAAACATCATTTAATAACTATATCAAACATTTAAGTTCTTCATACTAGATTAAACCAGTTGATAATCTTCTTGTCTTCACATCTTCCAACAGCATATAGAATATCTTCATTTGCGTCTACCCACCTAAATAAAAAATTGCTTCTTTATAAAAAAAAAAAACCCGAGTGACTTTATAATTATATTTGAAATAGTATCCATCAAATCCAGTCAAAAATTAGATTAGTAAATTCATCAGACGTATTAGGGAAACGACCAGATCACCTGCAATTGCTCCAGGTCCATAGTCCTTTTGCCTTATATTTATTACCATCAAACAGGAAACTCCAATTTACTATATTCAATAAAACTTCTGCGATTACAGTTAGATCCAGATTTATTACAGTCCTTAATAAAATATTCCAAATCATTCAAGTCAGGGCATATTTCACAGCCCAACACACCAGCATTGCTGTGATCTGTTTATTCTTCTCAAAATATTCCAATACAGCTGTAGATTGCCTCCTCATCGTCGCTCATCACTTAGTTAACTGGCATTAAACTGCTGTCTGCTTTTTTTTTTCTTTTTTCCAAAAATTCAAAATCTTTAAACAGTTAAACAATACTTTTTAAGGACCATCATCTCATCAAGCAGGGTTATTTTCCATTTCTCCAGTCTTTCTTCTTTTCCTTTTTACGAACTTTCTTCTTAACTTTGATCCCTCTGCCTTTTTTAACTCCAGTAAAATTTTGCGGTTTTTGGGATTGCATATTATAAAATTTTTGCAGAAATGTAGCTTCTTCTGGAAACAGCTCTTTAAATGCAGATTGAGTTTTATAAAAAAAAAAATCGTGTAACCAAAATTTTTCTCTCCTCTATAAAATCTGCTATGATCTGTTGTTGTTTTTTTACATCTCCCAACTCTTCATTCAATCCCCCACTGCTAGATTGCAACTCAGTATTTCCATGTATTTCATTGTTTCCAGCTTGAGAAGCTTGAAATATAGTATCAATTCTTTTCAATAAAGCAGAGGTAATTGAACTCAAAGCTTCCTCAAAATCAGACCATTGAGGGTTAATTAACCCTCCTTTGCTTTCTTTGCTTTCAAAAAGACCAGCCATCTTGCCCCCCTTCTTCCTTCCCTTCCAGAAGGACAGAAAAAAAGGGGGAAAAAAAAGAGTTTCAAGAAGAAAAAGGAAAAAAAAGACCCTTTACAATTTGTAATTTGTATTGTTGCTTGAATTATTATTATTACATCCTTTCTTATTTCATCCACTTTTCAAAAAGGAGTTTTACGTTTCGAACAGGGGCTTATCAATAATTACTTTTAACTTTCACTTCTTCACGCCCCGTTGAAACTCAAACACCATCTTGCTTTCACTTTCCACTTAGGGAAAATCTTTTAAAGAAAGTAAATCCTTGGAGTTAAAAAAAAAGAAAAAAATACTTGCTGTTTCATTCGTGCAACTTGTGCTCCGCCAGCTTGATTCAAAAAGTATTTGTTTAAAATTGGTTGCTGGGATGGTAATGACATCTAGCTCTGCAAAGCAGAGACATCCAGGGTCCGGAGTACTGACAGGCTTAACGGGGAGCTCTCATCTTCGAGCGCCAGATTATGGGTAAAATCTGGCACTCTCAGAGAGCTCTACCCCACCCGTCTACTCACTTTCCCCCCTCATACCAGGGGGAAAGTTTTCAAACCGCAAGACAGCCGATAGTCGCTGTTCTTGCGGTTCTATGAAGCCCTGGGCTGGCGCTTCAAAAAGAAGCGTCCGGCGATGTTGCAGTCCCACCGGAAGTATCTCTCTAAACCTTATTGAAGAACTAGATAAATGTTTATTCTTCCACTGACTCTATACGGTATGTTAGAAATTATGTCTTTGTGTGTGCATATATGTATATATTGCAGCAGGTAGTGCAAACATTGCAAACTTTATCTGGCAAAATAAGGAAAAAAATATGAATAGATCACTTCACTTACTAACAGCATATTTCAGTTGAATTCCCATAACCAATTTTCCCATTGGGATTCTCACTTCTTCAGAAAAAATAGCTAATTACAGCTTTTATATAGTAAAAAACTATATAAAATATGCAGAATATGCAAAATATGCATATGCAGAATATGCAAAATATGCAGATTGCAGAAAATATGACTTCAGCATCAGAGTGGTCAATGCCTGGAATGTACTACCTGACTCTGTTGTAACATCCTCAAACCCCCATAACTTTAACCTTAAACTGTCTACTGTGGACCTCACCCTTTCCTAAGAGGTCTGTAAGGGGCATGCATAAGCACATCAGCATGGCTACCATCCCTGTCCTACTGTCCCCATTTATTCGTACCCATTTCTGTGTTCATATTCATGTCTATTCTTATATCTGTTCTCTCGTACATGTTTGACCAAACAAACAAACAAACAAACAAATAAATAATTTGCCAATTCCTTATCATTAGGCTAAGCAGTGAACTCAGAAAAATCCTTACATTGTCTTATATTATCTAAAGAAGAACCAATATCACTTTATTTCTAAGGATGCTTGTAAAATATCCTGCACAAATAGCAGCAAAATTCTTTTGAGTTGAATCATTTTAGATTTCCATAACATGAAAATGTACAGTGTTCCTCTAATTTGATACAGCCTTTCCCATTATTGAGACTGCAAATTACTTCTTATCCCAATTAAAACAACAATTCTAGGGAAATAATCTAAGGAGTAAAAAAAGATAAACATTATCTGGTGCCTTTTTTATCCTCCCAATGGAGACAGCTTTGTAAAAATATCTCTGGGGAAATATACTTGGATGAAATATCAGCACTGGCTGCACAACATACAGATAGACCAAGATGGTTAAAGATGGTGAGTTATTCGCTTATTTGATTTTGAACTGATTCAGCGAAAGATGTCCTTGTCTTTTATTTGTATTTATTTATTAAATTTATATGCTGCCCATCTTGCCTAGAGATGATTCTAGATGGCTTACAATTAGTAAAACACCAATATGAAGCTTTAACATAATAAATAGTAACACCTAAAATTGTTTTAAAATTCACAAGGATGATGAGGAAGGAAGCAAAATATACATGGAGAGGAGATGGGATCTTATTTTCATTGTCCTGATTGAATGTAATCCACTAAAGTCAATACCTAAGTATCAACTGAGTTTGGAATTTTATATTAACTTTGTGTAATCTATGTTCAGTTTATTTCCCTTTATGCCCTCATTTGAATTGTTAATATGTCCTTAGAACTTTTGTATTGAACATTCTCTCAAAAGGCATTTTCATGCTCTTTCTGAACCAAAGTCAGTAATCAGAATGAGTCATTGATTTCTTTAAATGATTAAAAAGCTCCAATTTACACAAAGCCTTTTTATCCATGCATATTTTGGATCTAGCTTCCAAAACATTCCAAACTGAAGGAAGTTAATTGAATTTGGATACTTCCATCTGTATCATTTGACTCTAACCATCTCAACAAAGAAACCAACATTTTGAATCTGATTAGACCTTACACATGAGTACTGAAGAAATACCTTATACTTTAAAATGCATTCTCAAATATCTTCAAGTCCAAGAAATATAATAATGCCTTAAGGCCTAAGGCTTACCACTCTGAAATTAAAAATAAGTAAGATAATTGACAAATCTCAATGTAAATTGTTATTCTAAATGTTGTAGGATCAAGATTTATTGTAATGTTCAGTGAAAGTTGATCAGTTACTTTTCAAAATACTTCAAAGGATTTGTATTAAATTTTCCTTGTTTCTTTAAGGTTGTCATAATTAAGAATGGATAATGACACTTCTGTATTTCTTCTTCTGGATTTCTCAAAACTTTGGGAGGTACAGATTATTTACTTATCTTTATTCCTGATATTTTATTTAACAACAGTAACTGGGAATTTTCTCATTATTATTGCTATTGTCTTTGACCACCATCTTCACACTCCCATGTACTTCTTCATGATGAATTTAGCTATCCAAGACATTGGTTCAGTTTCAGTCATTATCCCTAAAATGGTTTTAAATTTTCTTACAAATATAAGGTACATTTCTTATTCTGGATGTGTTTGTCAGGTTCTTTTGTTTTTCTTTTTCTTAGCCTGTGATATTTTCCTCCTTACTATTATGGCATATGATCGGTATATTGCCATTTGTAATCCTTTACAATATGAAATGATAATGAACAGGAAAGCTTGCACCAAAATGGTTGGCAGTGCATGGATTGCCAGCTTTCTCAATGCCATATTACACACTACTGCAACATTCACTATTCCTTTCTGTTCTAACATCATCAATCAGTTCTATTGTGAAATCCCATATTTACTTAAGATTGCATGCCCTGGTTTATATTTAACTGAAATTGGAATTATAATGTTCAGTTCTACATTAGCATTTGGTTGTTTTGTCTTTGTCATTGTTACTTATATACATATCTTCTCTGCTGTGCTGAAAATTCCTTCTACACAAGGAAGGAAAAAGTCCTTTTCTACTTGTTTGCCACACCTTATAGTCTTTTCCCTATTTTTGTTTACTGCTTGCTTTGCTTACCTAAGAGACATATCTGACAGTCCATCTCACTTTGACTTCATAATTACAATTATGTATTCCACTATTCCATCCATGTTGAATCCAATAATCTACAGCATGAGAAACAAAAAGATCAAAGCTGCTCTTTCAAGACTTTTTGATATGTGGTTTATTTTTTTTTAAGAGGCGTCAAGTGTTCATCAAGTGAAAAAGAGAAAAAACACATATAAAACCATGTGACTACACCCCATTTTCACAAATATTATCTTATATTAGAAAATATTTTTTTCATTTTTGTAATTGAACATATCTCTATTTACCATATTTAGACATATCTCTTATTGCTATTACTCTGATTTCTGGTGACTACATGAACAGATATGCACAATTTTCTGGGCAATCATTTCTTGGCTGATTTAGAATGTTCATCCTACAATCAACTTATATATGTATGAACAGAATATTTACAGTGCATATATTAAGAAAAAAATTAAATGGCAAGGCAGAAGACAATTATATTTCAAGTTCAGTGTCATATTTTTATTTTGCCCTCAAATTAAGAAAACTCTAGATGTTTAGAGTTCTTTCCAACCTAAGCTTGCTTTCTACTCTTGTTTGCTGAATAAACTATGAGTGGGGGAGATATTCCTATAGCTGCAAATCTGTGAATTTGTCAGAATTTTGGTCAGGTCTTGCAGTCTCATGACCATAGCAGGGCCGTGAAGTTTTGAGTTTGTTGTTTATCGAGAGCTTCTGTACAGAACCTGATATTGGGTACTGTTGAAATTGGCCACCCTTTGATTATAAGGAGCTCTTGAAAGCTTGTAAGTATCTGGATATTATTTTGCTTGCTATGTATGCTTTGTACATTATGCTTTAACATCTATTTGCTTGAGCTAATAATAAAGCTTAACATCCCTTAATTTGTTATTGTCCAAAACAAACAAACAAACAAACAAACAAACAAAAAAACCAATTGCCCATGTACTTTATTGCCCCAACATTTGGAAAAAACAAAAGATTGATGAAATGAATTTGACAATAATTTAATTTAATTTTTTGTTTTGTTTTGTGGAATATTGTAATAATGACCCATATGAGAAATAGTTACAAAATCGTGACTAATTTTACTAACTTCCTAATACACAACAACTGACCCAAACTGTTTTTCATGCTTAAAGTGGAACTTAAACTCACATGCTCCTGGTTTCTAAGTCAGCACCTTAACCATCACACCAAACTAGTTTTCTGACATTCCATTGCCTCTTGGTTTAATAATTATAATTCTGTATTCCATTATTACATTCATTTTAAATTCATTAATATATACTATGAGAAACAAGGACATTAATGTTGTTCTTTTGAGTCTTCTTGAGGTTTGAAACAAAATAATTTGCTTCTATTTTAACAGAAAAGAGAAAAGTAGGAATAAAATTTTGGTAAATATCCCACACATTCTTACACATTACAATAGGTTACATTGAAGACTCATACATCAGCTGATTTATTTTAATTTATTTTATTGTGAAATTGAGTAATCTCTTCCAATTGTAGCTTAACTAAAAAATATGTCTTTTGTATACTACTTTAATTATCAAGATAGAAATTCTGAACTAAGATCTAACTAAACACATGAAATTAGAATTAAGAAAATTATATTAAATAATTGAGTGGAATGTTATGCATTTCAGATTGAGGTGTTAGTTAAAGGGTGTGCCTGTTTCTCTGTCTATATCTCCATATACACATACACCCAAACCCATTAGAAGGAAGCATGAATGAAATATATTTAAAAATAATCTAATGTTGTGTTTGCCTTATGGAAAATCCTTGTAAATTGTACATAATATGAGAATCCAATGAGAAATGTATTAAAGTATCTTTGTATATGTATATGCATTTTGATTTTGTAGTACCTCAACTTTATGACTGGATAAATGAGAAATTCAATAAAAATTAAATGTTTGACAATTATTTTACTTATGTGGTTGTTTGCTTCTTTATATTTAGTTGTATACTAGACAACTTGTTTCCTATTGGTCATCATTTCAGACATATTTCTTTACCTAAATAGAATGACCACAATGGGAGCAGAGTTGAGAATGGCACATTGGGCTGCACAAGAAGTACTGCACAGATCAGGAAGACCCTACAGGTGCAATATAGAAGAATTATATGGAGGAATTAAGCAATCACTGAAGGATTCACCCACTTTTTTAAAAAAATCTTTAAAAAGACAACCCTATTGGTAGACTCCTACCTTCTTATTATCAGAAAAGAATAGGTCAAGTGTGAATCAATGGACTATGTCTTCTTCAAAGTTTGTCAATGAGCCTTCCGGACAGAAAAGAAACACATCCTTAAATAAGGTTACATGTTGTTTTGAAAATTCACATGAATTACATGTCATCAAAAACTGAGTTTGTATCTAGACACCTCAGTTACTAAGTGTTTTTAAGAATACTTGCCCTAGCTTGTTGACTCTTATACTTTGCCTGTTTGGAGAAAGATCAGGCATCTTTGATAATACATGCCTTGGTTCAGAAATGAGAAAATTTTCAACCTGAAGCCACTATTCCTATTTCTTTTCACACTGATCAATTTTAATGGCAAAATAGGAGGGAATAGAGGGAAGAATTACTGCCATTTTCTTTGCAGGTAAAATGTTAAAAATGGTATATCTGTGCCTACTGCAAGTCTCACTTCAATGTAAAATGGCGGAACCTAACCAAAGAAAGTTTTTTTTTCAATTCTGACTTAGTTTCTTTAGTCTGGATTATTGCAACATCTCATCCTCCTTCATTTTAAGAATATCTAGAATTTTCAGTTGATCATCAAATGCAATAGTCACTGAGAGAATGTGTGCAGTCACATAACAGCTGATTAGAATCTTAAGCTACAACACATCACTTACAATTTATTTCCTAGAATAAGATTAGCAATGAAATTTAACTCTTTAAATAGGTTTGGCTGATTTCCGTTACCTCATGGTTCCTTAAGCATGTTTTATGAGACTTTATGAAGCCAGTTCTCACTGGTCTAATCTCTGCACCCCAAAGGGTCCATTCAATTTCACACATACAGGGGAATACGTCTCTCTGTATGTGACTATTTGTCAGTCACAATTGTTAATGGGATTCATGTATGGCATATTGCTATACACATATTGTACATATTAAACATACTGTACTTTTTGTCATACAAGTACAGTAGATCTAGAAATCATGAAGCATTAATAAAATGATATTAAATATATAATATATGTAAAGTAACATATGGATATACTAGTATGTATAATAAGTAAGGAGTAGTATATATAATATATAAGAAATAAGGGAATCACAAAAATAAGATGTGAATATGTAGGGGGGTGGAAACATAAACTGTGGATATACACCAATATGGAACTGTTGTAAAATGGAAACTTTTATTTTTGTTTTTAAAGAAAAAAAATGATAACAAATAATTTAAAAAAGAGTACTGGACCAAAATTAAAAAGTGGTTTGAAGAGATAACTGAACAATATATAGACTGGAAACTGGAATTATTTTTATTGGGCATACCAACAAGAAATTATAATAAAGAAACACAATATCTAATTCTACATATTATAACTGTAGCTAGGATAACCTATGCACAAAATTGGAAAAAATAATGTTCATACCAAAAGATGGAGAGATGATAAGGAAAATTTTGGACTGTGCGGAGATGGACAAATTGATGAAAGATATACTGTATTATCTAGTACATGCTGCATTTTCAGATAATTATATATTTAGATTATTTATTGACTACTAAATTAGTATTGTGAATATATTAATCAACTTGCCAAATTAATTTAATGAACTTTAGGAAACATAAGTGTAGGCCTAAACACTTTGTTTATATTATCAGTAGGGAGTAATGTGCAAACAAAAATAATAATCAGTGATTAAGTGAGTGAGATAGTTTGCCAGTCTGAGTAAATGTATATTTCTATTCAAGTACAACTCATTTACCATCAATTAAAAATGCTGTGTGAATCTGCATTTCTGACTCTTTTAATCAACTGTGTATGACTCTTGAGACCATTAAATGCTAAAGGGACATTAATAAATATCCCTTTTATTTCCAGTGTGTTTTGTGCCTGGCTCAGAAGGAGACAAAATTACAATTGTATTGTATTTCTGCACATTATTTGGCAGAAGATCAGTAATGCAAAAATGACAAAGTAAGTATTTTTCATTTGGCTTTTTCTTTCTAATATGCTCTTTCATTCATAATTTCTTCTTTGCCCTGTCAATTATTAAAAAGTTATTATGCTGTATCATAGTAGCTAAAAACATACAGTAAGTCATGAACTCATCAGAAATATTACAATCCTTTTTCCATCTGTCTTCTTCTCATTGATTATATAGCTTTATCAAGTGTGATTTTTTGCAGAGTTGTAAGTACTCTAATATGGTCTCCACATTTTGAAGATGCATTAAAGTTTTATATTGATAAACATAAGTTTAAAGAATTGAGAATATTTTATCATTACCTTAACCACCATGATCATAGGTTGTTATTGTCACCATCATTTTTTAAAAATTTGATTTGTAGAAATTGTCAATGGTATAAATTCAAATAAAAAAATCAGAAAGGATGGACTGAAAATAATATTTGATGAAAATATTATTATAACAGCAATTCTTTGGTTTCTGTAGCATATAATCAGAGGAAGAACTAAACAAGAAAGAAATCAGACATTGAATTATAGTCTTGTTTGTGCTCTAAGCTTTACTGATGCTTTCAAAGATCAGTTAAGTGTCAGTGTAAGTAAACTCTAATAGATGGCACTAATCAAGATGACAAGCATTTATTTTTTCAAATATAATGTTCAAATAACAGGTTTTTAGCAAATGTAAAAAAAAAGTTCAAATACATTGAAATAGATATGAAAGGTTTTTTTAAATTTTTTTTCCTATTTCTTCCTTTTACCCTCCAGAAACTATACTTAATTTAACTTTGAGAAATGAAAGATATGTCTAACCAAACGTTTATGACAGAATTTCTGCTGTTGGAGTTCTCAGATATCCGTGGAATACAGATTCTGCAATTTGTTATGTTTCTGGTTTTTTATTTGGCTGCCATTTCAGGAAATCTCATCATTATTTCTGCAGTCATTCTTGATCGCCGACTACATACTCCTATGTACTTCTTCCTCATGAATTTAGCTATAACTGATCTTGGAGCTGTTTCTGTCACCATACCCAAATCCATGTCAAATTCTCTCATGAACACCAGATTGATTTCATATGTTGGTTGCATCTTTCAAGTGTCTCTCTTCCTCCTCTTTGCAGCTTCTGATTATACTCTCCTCACAGTCATGGCTCATGACCGATACATTGCTATCTGTAACCCACTTAGATATGAGGTAATTATGAACAAAGGAGCCTGCATCCAGATGGCAGGCAGTGCATGGCTCAGTGGATTTCTTTATGCCATCTTGCACACTGGCACTACCTTTGCCATGACTTTCTGTTCCAATGTAGTTGACCAGTTTTTCTGTGAGCTTCCACAGCTACTAAAAATCTCATGCTCTAATTTATACCAAGTTGAACATGTTCTTCTTATTCTAAGTGTTACCATAGCATTTGGCTGCTTTCTCTTTATAGTTGTGACTTACATCCAGATCTTTCTAACAGTGCTTCAAATGCCCTCATCAAAAGGTAGACAAAAGGCCTTTTCTACATGCATTCCTCATCTCATTGTTTTCTCAATGTTCCTGTTCACTGGAATGCTTGTGTACTTAAGACCAATACCTCATGTCTCCTCAGAAACCAATATGGTATTTGCTGTCATATATTCAGTGGTTCCACCCATGATGAACCCAGTGATCTACAGCATGAGGAATAAGGAAATAAAGGTTGCCGTATTCAAGCTTTTAAATTTAAATAACTTTATAAAATTGATTTAAAAATAAGTTTATAAAATTGATTTGTTATTCTATAAATGTATCTTTCCATGCAAAGTGAAGACCAGAGGTCTTCAAACTTGGCAACTTTAAGACTTGTGGACTTCAACTCCCAGGGAGTTGCCAAGTTTGCAGACCTCTGGTGAAGACTCTTTAACCTTTTAGATATTGTTCTGCATTATATCAGCAAGCACATTACAGGTCAAATTCCCTGTTGTTTTTCCACGGATTTAGTAGAGCAGCTGTTGAAATAAATAAGACAGTCTGAATTTATTTCCTTATTTTACAATTTTGCAGACCACCCCTTAAAATTGAATTGTCTCAGACTATTGACAGCACACTAATGTTACAATATAAATGTTGAAAGTAAAACAATCATAATAACACTGGTAAAAGCATAGCAGTAGACAAATAAGCTAAAAAGTCTTCTCCATGTGTAGTGACAAAGATTATTTTATTATGGTTCATCACACAGTCACCCCAATGATTACACTGCATTTGGCATTTTTATCCATCTACTGAATTCTTCTCTAGGGCATGGGCTAGGCATTACTATTACAATTTATCCTGTTCACATATACACAAAATGGTAAACATACTTAATACATCTGCTTCCTATTTCCCACCATAAAAGCAATCCTGTTAAATGATATTCTGCTCCAAGTGAATTTGCACTATTCATTTTTATCAAGCATCAGTTGTTTGGGTTTTTAAAATGTGTATCTATAATTAACCCAGAAATTGTGGCTGCACTATATTTATCCCTTAAATTATTAATTTTAATTCTATTGACTGTACACATGATCATGATGATGATGATGATGATGACTGTCTTGTTGTTTTGTATATACACTTGGTGCTTCTGTACCAGAGACAAATTTTTTGTGTGTCTAATCAAAGAATTTTGATTACACATACTTATTATTATGCTTGTCTAAGTAAACTAAAAAATAAAGACCAACTACTCATATGCTAAAGATATACATAATTTCCTATATAGTTTGTACATCTTCCAGTCAAACCTACTAATTAATTAAAGGAATAGAAGTTAATTCAAATGAAAAGAGTGATGAAATTGTTACATATCAACATTGATAAAGTCGTAGTCTGCTATAAATTGTATATTAATTGAAATATACTGAATTTGACCCAAACTATATAAGCATGGGATGATAATTTGTGACTGTGAGATAAAAACATTATTTTATTAATTATAAATGCCTCTATTATTCTTCAAATGTTTGAAATCTATATGTAAGATAATAGGGATAAAATTTTCTGAAAATGTTTTTTTTCCCAAAATCACCATGAATCTTCATTATTATTCATCAACCATTCCTTTTATTATTTAAATATTGAGAATTTGAAGTCTATCAACTTCACTATCAATATGTAAACAAAGATATAATGTAAGTTGAATCTATTTAAATAATAAATTAACTGATCTATTTATTGCTTTTTACCTTTCATTTTTATGGGTTACACCTATATTTATTGGTTTCCTTAATATATAAACATTTTCCATAATGCCTCTTCAATCAACAGAATCTGAATAGATTGTGGAGGACTAGATAGGCTCTCCGTTATTAATACATTTCAAATAAATTGTTTTTAAATATTAAAAGTACTATTGTAGCAGTTCAAAATGCAAGTGCAAGCTGTTTAATAGGTACCACTTTGGTGGGAAGGCAACAGTGTTCCATGTGCCTTTGGCATATAATGCTGACCACATGACCATAGAAATTATCTTCGAACAATCCTGACCCCCTTTATCAAGAAATGGAGATGAGCACCATGTTCTAGAGTCAGACATGACTGACAAGAAAACTTTTTTGACATTTCCCTATCTACAGTGTGTGTGTGTGTGTGTGTGTGTGTGTGTGTGTGTGAGAGAGA
>WNWU01013525.1:3333723-3357052 GCA_012654045.1 Ptyas mucosa
GGGAGAGAGAGAGAGAGAGAGAGAGAGAGAGAGAGAGAAAGAGAGGGGGGGACTTTATTCCTGTGACTGGAGAAGTATCTGCATTTTTTTAATACATTGGAAATGGTTTGCTATTGCCTTCTTAAAAGTGAGAGAGAAGGACCAATCCAAGGTCATTCAAATGGCTACTATGCCTAAGGGAGGACTAGGACCTATGGTTTTGAGGATTATAGCAGGGGTGAAATCCAGCCGGATCGATCCGACTCATGCAAACCGGTAGCGCCGGTGGTGGGAGACTCTGCCCACCCACCGGGACATCATTACATTCCCTTTTTGGCCCTCTGCGCATGCGCAGAAGGCTCTGCACATGTGCAGAAGAGGCATACATGCATGTAACAAGCATGTGCTCCCGCATGCTCCCGTTCCTGAACCAGAAGCAAAGGTAAATGGATTTCACTGCTGATTTGTAGCCCTGTGTATTTAATTACTACACCAAAGTGGTAATCAAAATATTACTTAATTTCTTTAAAGGGTACTGTAAATAATGTTCAATCCTTCATGGAATTGTAAAAAATTGGTGTAGCAGATAATAAATTATGTGACTGGCATTTTCAGTTTAACAGAGTCCTGATATGGTGACATTTCTCTGGAATTTGCTATTGTTTGTCTAAATTGAACAGCAATCAGAGGCCAAAGTTGTCAAAGATTTTGAGGCATTCATTTAAATATGTATTATTTCAATTTTTCCCCTCTAAATGTCTCCAATTTCATTAATTACATTCCAATTTCTCCCATAAAAATAGAAGGAGAAATTGAATTAATAAATAGCAATGGTTATTTGTTAATTCATGGAGGAGAATAATTGACAAATGCTACTGATGGGCAGAGAGTATGCTCAACACTTGAAAAAGTGAAACACAGAGTAAGTGATTTGCAGAGTAAGTAATTTAACCTAAGCAGAGATTGGGTGAAGTTTTCTTCTAGGAGTTCCAGACTCATATGGCTAATTTCACCCCATTCATGACTTAATTTGATTTTAGTTTTTTAAACATGCAGATGGTGAAGATATTAGATGGAAATAGCAAATTGATCTTACACTATGTTTAGATGATTTGTAAATGTAGTATGTAAATGTAGTATGGCTATACTACTGGAGATTATAAAAACGTTATTGATTATTAAGAGAATTAGCCTGATGGAAATGTAGGATGAAAATGTAGCAGGCATCTACAAAGAACAGTTTGGACATAGATAAATGGAATAAATTAGGGAAGTATTGATCCTGGATAATAATGGTGATGTCCAGAAAAACAAATAAGATATAAAGTGGTATCGGTCCCTCAGTACCCACTGCATTGAAACTCATTGAATTTGCTACTCAAGACATTTTGATGAGAAATTTTGCCTCAGTATTTGTTATTTGTTTGGTACTCAATGTGTAAGCTATAACTTGTCAGTGTTGCCTCGTGACTCACTACCCTTTCCAGCAAAAACAAAGACTGACACATTAGTCATGCTGTAGCTTCTGTGGTCATTTTGTGTATTTTTTGCACTTTTTTTTCTCATCAGTCCAAGTAAAGTAAAGTTTTTATTTTATTTAATGTAAGTATTTATTATTTTTTAGTTTATTTCTCATGTAAAGTAATTATATACAACCCTATCTTTTTACAAATTGCCTTAAAAAGGTACATTGTTTTTGGTTTGGAATGTGATAAATTTATTTACATTATTCCTTGTGGGAAAAATTTGTACTCATTGTTTTTGGTACTCATTGCACCTCCCAGAACCAATTAATGATAGGTATACCACTAAATAATGAAATTTAAGATATAGTTATGAAAAACCCAGTTAAGAAATTATTTTTATAATTTAATATTGCTTTGGCATCTTTTTTTTTACCTCCTATAGTAAAGAGCAAAATCAATTAAACCAGGTTTCATAAATGCCATAAATTCAGTACTGACTCTTAGTGATCCTTTCTTGAAAAAGGAAAGGTGAACTATTTCAGTACTGCCACTAGGACCACAGTGTTTATGAACACATTTGTTACTGAGGATTATTTGTCAGTTGTATATTTAAAATGTTTACTCAGATATATTTCTAGTAAAAAAACCATGGGATGTAACAGGAAATTGATCTTTAATTACCAACACAGATCACATCAAGAATCTCTCTTTTTTCTATCCAACCTTTTATGGTCTGGAAAAATAAAATAACTATATAATCAGCTCAATACATGAAATCTGAAATACTTCTTTTGCATCTTCCTTAAAGACATTTGAATCTCTGTGTTCCTCAAGCTATAAATTATGGGATTCATTAGTGGAGGTAAAATTGTATACAAAACAGCTGAAAGTAAATCCAGAGATGGTGAGAACAAAGCTTTTGGTCTCATGTATGAAAACATGACAGTAAAAACAAATAAACAAAACACAGTCAAATGAGGAACACAAGTAGAGAAAACTTTATATTGTCCCTGAGTAGATTGAATCTTGAAAACTGCTGAGAAGATACACCAATAAGAAATAGATACAAATAGGAAGCAAAATGAACCTATACTTAGTACCAAGCCAAATGTAATTTTCTCATTGATCTCTGTATTGGTGCAAGATATTTTTAACAACTGAGGGATATCACAAAAATATTGCTTGATAATATGGGATGAGCAAAAATCTAAACGGAAGGTGTTTGCAGCATGACATGCTCCATTGATTACACCAAACACCAAAACAATTAATGTAATATGGAGACAAACATTCCAATTCATGATTAATTTGTATTTCAAAGGATGACATATTGCAACATAGTGATCATATGCCATGATAGTAAGCAAGAAGATCTCTGAAGTGGCACAGGAGACAACAAGGAAAACCTGAGTGATGCATCCAGTAAATGAGATAACATTGCTGTTTACCAGGGAATTGCCCATAGATTTGGGAACAGTGGTTGAAATGAAGCAGAAATCAATGGAGGAGAGAATAGACAGAAAAAAATACATGGGGTTGTGAAGATTATTACTCTGGGCTACAGTTATGATAATGATGATGTTGCCCACCATAGTTACTAAATAAAGGAAGAAAAACACCATGAAGTGTAAGATCTGTAACTCTCGAGCAGTAGAAAATCCTTGGAGGATGAATTCAGTCACAAATGTTTGGTTTAACATTTGCTTTCAACAAAAAACAAACAAACAAAAAAACTGTAGAAACAATGAATCGGTATTTCCAGCATCAGTGCCAGAGATGTCTGGTCCATCTATTCTTTGTTTCAGCACTACATAGACAGAGAGTACAATATTTAGGTACTAGTCTTAGAGGTCTTCCATCCATCAACACTAAGGTGCTGTTCTCCATTGTGAAAGCTGGCAAACGACTAGCCCTAAAAATATGCTGTTTACTTTTTAAATCACTATTCAACAGTATAAATGCAGTTTGCTGTAATAGCCCAAACTAGGAATGATGAATTCTTGATCCTTTTAAGATAGGTAACTTTATAAATTTGATAAACCAAAAAGAAACCACTTCTAAAAATGTGATCAGTCTATGTTTGCCAGTGAATTTCACATCCATAATGCTTCAGTTTGGGGAGTTGCCAAAATACAAGACAGTGCATTTTTAATTATTCCACAAATCTATTTTATCGTGCCATCCAAAAGTATTTAGTAACATATATTAAATGTACATTGATCCAAACAGACTTAGCAACCAGATTTTAACTTCTCTCTCATTCCATTGCCTCTACATTGTTGTTCATATCTGTCAACATATCAGTATCAGTATAGATACAAGATTCATAGGCTGTAACACACAGTTTTATTTTATCCTTTATTTTATTCTATTTTTCTTTTTTTCATACACCAATACATAGACTCTCCATCCTAAAGAAATAGATTGAACAGAACAAAGAATTTAACACTTTAAAAAAAATACATTTGGCATTGTGGAAGCATCCTCTTCTAAACCAGACCAAAACAACAACAACAACAACAACAAAAACCTTATAAAAATAAATTAGAACTAAGTGGGACAGGAAGCAATACTTTTGTTTATCATTCCAAAGAATTTTGGTTTATGGATTAGCTCACAGATTGCAGCTCATTGCAGTAGTATATGGAGAAGATGACAAAGGATTAAGTGCTTCATCAGTTTGGAGTCATGCCCAGAAGAGATCTAAATTTATCCCTCCTTGAATTCCATTGACTCTTATCTATCACCAATTTGCCTTGACTATTAGTAGTTCAGATTCTTATTTAGAAGCAGCATGAAATAAACTTGCATTCATTTTGAAGCCCTTGCTCCCAATTTCTTGCATCTGACAGTATTTTGTGAATATGCTGATTTCAAGTGTGTTCTCTTACAAATACATCTATTCTGTGAAATCTAAATATGCTCAAAACTTACCATTTCATGCATGTCCCAAAATATTCAGTTTTTCCTTCCAGACCATGTAATCCAGGAGGACCTAGTTTCTTTATTAGTTAAAAGGCAGCAAAAGTTCTATGCAAAAAAAAAAAGTTTAAGAAAACTTAAAAGGGGCACTTAGTGAAGCAAAGCAGCTGTTCCATTCAGATTTAATGTCTTCTATGCATACAACAGGGCATGTTCAATATTTCTTTATCAGAATATTATCTGTGATGATTATTAACTAATGTGCGTTTATATGTTTTCCTTATTAAATATTTGTTCATGTTTTTAACTTGTAATTCCCAGAAACATTTGATGAGGAATAACCAACCAAATAAATAAATAAATTTTAATTTCAAAATATTGTAAATTATATTAGAATATTATTTCAATATTTATTTATTATTAGCCTATGCTTTCATACTTTCAATAACTGGCTGGTTAACTGGAGATTTATTTAGAACAGGAGTCCTAGTGAAACCTTCAAAAGTCACAACGTTAGGAAGCATTGTGACAAACAGGGAACTGAACATGTACAAAACCTTACAATAATGAGAAATTGTACACCCAGACAATCTTCCTGGTGCTGAAAAATCCTAAATCAAAATAATCATTCATTATTATTTAAAAAATAAAGTAGTGCAGTTACTATCACACACCTCTTCAGTTTGCAGAGCAGACAGCTAATAGAACTGTGAGTTGGTAGAACATACTGATTTGTATTTGTAAATTGACAAGTTTGGAGTTTAAACAATTATTCCCTAGAGTTCTATATGTGTCTCAACAGAATCCCAGAGCAAGGTATTAAACAAACATTGAAAAATATAAACTGAAAAGAACAACTAAGTTATTTGCTTTATTCCTCTTGAGAGATGTATGTTACTTCTACTTTCCATTAGGAAAATTGAACTGTTTCCCTTTTTGGCTGAAAATGTGCCCATTACTTCAATAGTACTAATATGCTTCTTCTTTTGCTGATCATTGACCAAATAAATAACTTCTTCCTCAAATGACTATCAAATCAGGGACCTACACATTTAGTGGAAACCCCTCCCCTCCAAAAAATAAATACCTGGAAAAATTGTGCACCTGAAGATAGGTGTGCACTGAAATTAAAACATTTCAGCCAAATACATTACAATTTACCAGAGTTAATTTCTCTAGCTGAATCAGCATATACTTTCTTTTTAATTAGATTAACAGGCTAAATCAAATTAATTAATAAATTATGGAAAGAGTCGATGCATTTCTAAGGTGGTATGGACAAGTTGTACTTCTTTTTTTTAATTTTAAAAACAAAACTTTATTCATTGATAAAAACATTTAAAACATACAAGTTTCTCTTAATCAAGAGACAAGTTTACATATACAGTACACAACTTCACCTGCTAACTAATTTCCGTTATATAAACATATATGCATATATGCCGACATACCGTGGCATATTTCGTTTTCTATTCCTCTGACAGTGCTGTTTTTGATTATATTGATTTCTTCTGAATTCCGTCTCTACCCATTTCCCTTTCTCTGGTTTATCCATTGATACCATCTATTCCATATTGTATAATATTTTGAGTCCTCCTTATCCTGTAACTCTAAAGTTAATTTGTCCATTTCTGCGCATGTGTATATTTTTTGTATTAACTCCTGATCAGTTGGCAATTTTCCAAAATTGTGCTAATGCTAATCTTGCCGTCGTAATTATGTGAAGTATTAAATATTTTATATCATTTCTAATATCATGCCTAATAAAAAAATTTCAGGTTCTAATTCAATTTCATAATCTGTTATTTCAATTATTCATGTTTTTATCTTATTCCAATATTTCTTAATTTCTGGGCAGAGCCACCAAGCATGGTAATAAGTTCCTTGTGCTTCTTTACATTTCCAAAAAGTCGGGTTTACGTTCGGGTACATTTTCGCTAATCTTGCAGGGGCCAGATGTCATCGATACCACATCTTATAGTGGTACAAGTTGTACTTCTTATCCTTTCAATTACAGAGAACATTTGCCTTATGGTGGCCTTACTTCCTAATTTTATTTATTTATTTTCCAACTGCTTTTCCCGACAAACATATGGAGAGCAAAATTATAACAGTATATTCAGGACTACTGGAAGAAAAAGGTGTTTACCTGTTGCAAGTACACATAGATTGAAAACAAAGATATTACTTATTTAGTTTTATCCCACTGTTATTATTTTTATAAATAACTCAAGGCATCAAACATTTCTAACATTCTTTCCTCTTCCTACTTTTTCCACAACAACAACACTGTGAGGTGGATTGGGTTAAGAACAAGTGACTGAACCAAAGTCATACAGCCAGTTTTCATACCTAAGATGGGCCTAGAATTCACTGTTGCCTGGTTTCCAGCTTCATGCTCTAATAACTACATCAAATTGACTTTCTGGAATAGTTAGTATATCTGAAATTCTCCTCTCATTTTAAGTCCTTCTTCCTAGAAGCCTTTAGAATGAGAGACTGACCTCACCCCATTCCTAAGAGGTCTGTAAGGGGCATGTATAAGTGCAGCAGCGTGCCTACCATCCCTGTCCTAATATTCCTTTTTACTTACTCTTTTCATGTATTCAAATTATGTTTATACTTTTACCTGTTATCTTATATATGCTATTCTATTATCTTATATATTCATCTTAATAAATAAAATAAACTTATGAAACTAAACTTATCTATAGTAGTTTAGAAAGTAGGTAAATTGAAAAGTACTGTGTGGGTCTCATCCTGAGTCTTTATCCTATTGATTTTGTAACCTGATAGAGATGTTTCATGGTGCTATATAATGGTAGCTAAAATGATAATTCATTACTGAGGAGACAAAATATATCTCAAATGCCAATAAATCTGAGAAAGCATTGTTATATGTTATGACCCAGGCAACACATGCTAGGTCGAAGCGTGACCACTTTTATTCAACCTCCATCCCCCACAATTCCAACAATCCATCAATTCCCAGTCCAAGGTCTCTGCCCCCAGGTTACCATTGCAGCCTAAGAGCAAGGCTCAAATACATGTGCCGGTACACTCTTCATGCAACTTCCTGGCAGTGAAAGTCCACAGGAATGGCACCACTCCAGGAGCAAGAAAAGCTCTCACACTTGGCAAAGTTCATGATGAATGTCAAAGCAAAGGATCAAACCTCAGTCCACACCAGCAAGGATTCTGGATCAAAGTTCTTTTTGGAGCAGTGGAACATGTTGCCATGAAATACAACACTTGTACCTGACAATAACCCCTCCCCATGGCATTTCCTTAAATGCTACACTCCAGGTGATCCTCGGGAGGAGGGATGGGGTGCCCTCCTTCTGAATAGTCAGGTTGCCCTGTGCTGACTCTGCCTCCTCTCCATTCTCTGCACTCAGGGATCAGGTGGGGAAAACATTTGCTCATCTCTGGAATTCTGCTCTGCTCTGCTGCCTGCTCTTTCTATCTCCTTCCTCATTCCTCAGTCAGCCTACATCCTCTCTTCCTCCCTGCCTACTCTTCCAAAGCCCAAAGGGCCTGGGACTGCCTTGTCCTCATCCCCAGGTCATTCCTCATGGGCCATAGCAGTGGTGGGATTCAAGTAATTTAACAACCGGTTCTCTGCCCTAATAATTTCTTCTAACAACCAGTTTGCCAAACTGCTCACAAAGTTAACAACCAGTTCTCCTGAAGTGGTGCGAACTGGCTGAATCCCACCACTGGGCCATAGGGACTGTGCCCTCCACCTCCATCAACCCTGGCTGCATCTTCTCCTCCTCATCAGACCTGGGTTCCAAGAAGGCCATGACAGATATGTGTTCTTTTATGTAAATATAGAAAACATATAAATAGAGTTATTTAACCTTGACAGATTAAGGGTTCCTTTCATCATTGTTATAGGAATCGTTCTCCAAAATCTTTCAGTGTGGAGGATAGTTTTCAAATATTCTTATTTCTTCAACCTATTAATGATAGGATTCAAACATGGTAAAGAACTGCAGAAAAAAATTCCATGCTACATTTAGCATTTTTATTACATTTTGTTTTGTCTTAGTTATGGAAAGAATGGAATGGAATGGAATGAATGGAATGGAATAGTAGAGTGGAGTGGAGTGGGCTTGGGGGGTGGGCTGGGTGGGGTGGAGTGGTGTAGAATAGAATAGAATAGAATAGAATAGAATAGAATAGAATAGAATAGAATAGAATAGAATAGAATAGAATAGAATACCTCCTTAAATGATTTCTATAAGATTATTTGCAATTTTCCAAGAAGTTGCTTTAGTGTGGAAACTATTTTCCAAGCACTTTTTGTTTGTAAATAGTGTGTTTCCCCGAAAATATGACCTGAGCCTAATTTTCATGCCTGTGCCTAAAATAAGCCGTACTTACAAAATAAACCCTAGTTAAGCCCCTTCAATCATCTGGTTGTACGAGATGAGGGTGAGGCACAGGCATAAAAACCAAACTAGAATGCGGGTGGGGGGTGGAGCTGCTCTAAGTGCCTGGAACCTAGACTGCTGCAGCCATGCTTCCCATTACCTGACACTTGTCACGCTGCTGCCTGACTTCTTCTGCAGCTGCTTGCAGCCATTTGCAGCCAGATGCCACATGGCACATTGCACCGGTGCCACCATTCAGAGCAGAATGCTACAAGGTCCACATCTTTTCATTGCTTGCTGCTGCAATGGAGCAGAAGGCTGAGCAATGCACTGGCCATGTGGGGTCCTGGATGGGGCTGCTGGATGAAACAGCTGGATGCAAGATGAAATAGTTCTCAGGATGTTAATGGCCTGGCTGCGTGGTGCTCAGGTAGGCCAGTGTGGGGCATGGGAGAGCTCCGCACCCCTGCCTTGCTTCATTCTCCACCACCTTGGTTTGTGGCAGCTGCACTAGTGCATGTGGTGATCAAGGCCCAACTAGTGATTACCAAACACAATTCAGTCCTGAACAAACTTATTTTATTAAAACATCTGAGAATGAATTTATTTTCAGCTTAGCCTAAAACAAATTCTTCTTAACCAGTCCATCAGTCTTATCACCAACCTTTGATGTCTTTGGCAACCTGCCAAAGGATTTTCTTGGCGAAACCCCCACAAAGTTTAAGAGACGCTAACAAGAAGCACTAGAATCAACATTGATTTTCTACAAAGAACCCAACAGCTTGTTGCTGTTCTTTAAAGCCTTATCGGAGTGGCCAATCATCTTCTGGCCTTACTCCCCAGTTGTTCTTTTTGCTTCAGCTGTTGCCCTCTGGCAGCTTTTTGCATTCATGCACTAGAAACAGGCTCCTCCTGTTCCTCTGCCTCTCTGCTGTTCACCTCTGGAGGCTCCGGAGTCCATGCATCGCTCCCAGATGGCCCTGGCCCCATCTCTGCCTCCGATGCAGAGCCCTTGTCCGGACCTTCCCCTGATGCCAGGACTGGGCCATTGTCCTCCCCAACCTCCTCACTGTTCAACTCCACTGCCAGGTCTGCAGGCTGCTGATGGACCACAACAGTGCATCGCTTAGCCTCCTGCTCCATTACAGTGGCGAGCAAGGAGAAGAAGTAAGCCAGTGGCCATGCAGGGCCAGCAGCCACGAAGCAAGTCAGTGGGGAGATGGAGGATGAAGTGAGGTGAGGGATATAGAGCAGATGGTCAATCCCCATTCATGGCACGGCAGCCTACCACAGTGGCAGGGAAGGCGGAAGGCAATCCCACCCTCCAGACCAGCCTGGGAAACCATGCAGCATCAAAAGTAGATGAAAGTGTGGCATTGAAGTTTTGACTGCAGGGCAGGACCTCTCCCAACAGAAACTTCTTCCCCCACTTCCCTTCCAGAGCAAATTGCCTTTGTGTAATCAAGCCTGGGAAGATTGTGAAAAATGTGTGCTTAGAAGCAAGGCACAGCCTTTCCCAGTAGTGAGAATTGCAGGCAATGCTGTCCCTTTCAAACAATCTTCCATGGCTTGAACACCACATTTTCAGCTGCTTTCAGTGCCACTCAGTTTCCCTCTCCACCCCGCAAGACTGGTTTGGTGGGCGGTATTGCCTTCCTCCTTCCCAGCTGCTGAAGTCTGCTGCCATGCAACAAATAGGGATTGACCATCTCTCAAGCCCCATTGCTGTCAAAGTAGATCCTGGGCACTGTGCTGCAATGGACAGATGAAAAGCGGAGCGAGAGAAGGAGGAGGAGGAGAAGCAGGGAAAAGAAAGAGAGAAAGGGATGCCATCCTGGCTGGCCAGGCACTGAAGTGCTGCCACTGCCTCTGCAGAGAGAGAGAGGGAGAGAAAGAGGGCAATCTGATCCAACCTCTCTGTGTGTGTTTGTGTGTGTGTGTGAGAGAGAGAGAGAGAAGAGAGAGATCCGATTCAACCTCAGAGATTTATACCAGGGTTGGCAGCAGTGTGCTCTACCTCTCATCATCCCTCCCTCCCTTCTTCCCTCCCTCTCTCTCTCTTCACACACACACACAGAAACACACACACACACACACACACACACAGGTTTCATCAGATCATTTTTCTTGCTCTGTCACCTCAGCTCATAGCAGATTAATAAACAATTTTGCTTTTTTACAATCAACTCCCTTATTAAATTTAAATGTTGCAATTGAACATTTTTCATTCTACAATTGCCATCATAATTTCATCCCTATTTTGGACCTCTTACGTATGGATTTATCTGTAATTTGGCAAGAATAGGATTTAATCATAATAGTTTCTCATCACATACATATCAAACTTTTTGTTTTAATGAACAATCAGGTAGTGTTTTGTATCTTTTCCTTCACTCAGCTTCAAAATAAGGTCATTTGGAGAACTTTAGAATTATACCAGTTCTGTTTTTTGCAAGTGAAGAATATCAGACAAAATAAATATCAGACTGTTTAAAATTAATGGACCAGCCAAATTCAAATCAACTTCAAATTGCTTTATTTTTAAATTTCCAATTCTAAAAAGGATATAGAAAAAGTGGGTTGTGAAGTATTGGGGGGGGGGGGGAGTAAGAAGACAGGCAGAGGAACTGGCCAATATTTTACATATTAAATTCTGGAAAAATGGTCTATCAACAAATACAACCATTTCAAATCTCTAGTTTCCACACAGTATCCAATTGGCCCTGATATTCTTATGCAATTATAAGTTCCTTGCACAACTCTTATAATAATGTTTGCAATCACCGTAGGAGATGCTTTAATCTGGTGGATATTTTCCACACAGATTTTTGTATATCCTTATTCCTTAAACTGTAAATGATGGGATTTAGAACTGGTGGCAAAAGTGTATACAGGCATGCAGTAACCACATCCACAATTGGAGTAGAAAGGTTTTTTGGAATCATATATGAAAATACAGCAGTGATAACAAATAAGGAAAACACAGTCAGATGAGGAGTGCAGGTTGAAAAAGTTTTGATTCTTGCATCAACTGATGTTCTCTTCAGCACCGTTGTAAAGATATATCCATAAGAAGCAAACAGAACTCCAATGCAAAATGTGACTATAACGACCCCAAGAATGACAATGAGAAAAGTGTGAACATTTGAATCAGTGCAAGATATTTTTTGCAACAGAGGCATATCACAGAAAAATTGTCTAATTTTATTGGATCCACAAAAGTTCACTCTGAAAGTTAGACTGGTTTCTAATACTGCATGAATCAGGCTGCTGATCCAGGCAGCAGATGCCATTTGAAGGCAGGCATTCCAGTTCATGATCATACTGTATTGCAGAGGGTGGCAGATGGCTACAAAACGGTCATAGGCCATGGCAGTGAGCAAAAAAAGCTCACCGCTAGTATAAGTAACAATTAAAAATAGCTGTGCAGCACATCCAGTAAATGTTACTACTCTGTTTTTTGTAATTGAAATGGCTATGGATTTAGGAACTGTAGTAGAAATAAAGCAGAGATCTAAAAATGACAGGTGAACCAAAAAGAAATACATGGGATTATGAAGATAACGGTCTAGGGTGACAGCCATGATGATCAGAAGATTTCCCACTGCAGCTGTTAAATAAACAAACAGAAAAATAACTAAATGCAAAATCTGTGTTTCATGGTCATCTGCAAATCCAATTAAAAGGAATTCTTTAATGATGGATTGGTTGCCCATTTCATTTATTCCAAAGGTTCTGCAAAGAGTAGATTACAGAATGGTCAATGATTTCTTACAGGAAAGGATATACATTTAGAGAAAAATGCCTTTTTCCAGAATTAACAATATCATCATTTGAGAAGCTTGTTGGAGTATTCTCTGAGATTAATAAATGATAAATTACTTTACAATCAACTCTCTTGAACTAAATTGTAATCCCATCATATTTGCTTCAATTCTTTTGGAAACAGTGGGTGAAAAATAGTCACTTAATGCAAGACACACTTCTGGGCCAATAATATTATTATACAGATTTATTTTAACATTTTTTTAAAAATATTTGGGAGTCTCTGAACATCAGTAAATATTGGTCTATGTTAACTCTTAGTTCTCTTTTCCATTCCAGATGTTCCAATATTAAATATTGAATTTATTTTCAGCATCGATATTCTATTGAGGTTGATATTTATCTGCATTCTTCAAACTGGAATGCATACAGATACTCCTAGGATTACAGTGATATAAGCATAAGTGCCATGACAGCACCATAAAGAACACAATTTATGTTATTGCATCCAATATTGAGATACATGGATAAACAAGTATAATTTCAGTTGTAATATATAACCACATATAACTCCAATTTCCTATATGTAGACTAATAATAGATTAAAAGACCATGATTTCTATTCTCTTTCTCTGTCTCTCTCTCTCCATCCATTTCTTCATTTATCAAGCATCCATCTAACCACCATCTATTCTTCCTCCATCCTTCCATCCAGCCATTCAAGAAATAAATTACTAGGAAATGTCCTAAACTGTTAGAAGCAAGTAGAAAGTTTTCCTGTGAAAGGAATTATAAGATTAAATATTGGCAAAGTGTATGGAAGATTTCATAATGAAAAATGTCAGTCCTATTACCTGTGGTGAAAAAAAATATTCCTAGCTAAAATTGGAAAAAGTAATGGTAGCAGATTGTCTGCTGATCTTTTCCATACATACCTCCTTTTGTAAACTATATCCTAAGTAATCTGTCAACAAAATTCTCATATGTAAAGCGATAGTAAGTTTTTCTACACTACATGAGAATACATCCCATTGAACATAGTGCAAATCAACCACGAATAGAATGGTTTTGTAAATTAAAAGCACCATTCCTATCAGAATCTCATTAAAGCCTTGCATTAATCTCTTGCTTTTCCTATAATATGAGACATAAATTTCAAAAGATGCAGCTATATACTTAACAACCTATACTTAATAAAATAGACATGATAAAGTATTTTTTGTTTTACCAAAATCCATTGATCCTTATATAAATATCTGGCAAAATTTCAGTCATCTACTATACACTTAATTAAAAGTTTCTGTGCAAATCTTTTTTATGAGAAGAAATTATTAGAATTTTAAGGATACTCATACATCACTTTAATTTTAAAATGTCTAACTGAATATCACTACTTCCTTACATAGTTACCATAATAACGTTAGAAATGAAACCCAGAACTTTAATTTTGTATTGAATGCGATTTAGAAAATTACTTACCTCTAGTTGAAGTCAGGGCTGTTAGGAAATGAGGATGTTTGTATACTTAAGTCTTTTTTTATTTGCCCAAACACACATAGGAAAGAGTAGAATGAGCCACCTCTATTCCCAAGAGTATTTCATGGAGTTTCATAAAGTTAAATTATATTTAACTTTTATTTAACTTTAAGCAGCAAACAACCTGTTGGTGAGGTACGTGCTAAACCTTAGCAGATCTCCAAATACAGCTTGAATCCATTACTTAAATGCCATGTTTCCAAACATTTATTTTATTAAAGTATGCTTTGAAGAAGAGACAGTGTCAAAGAAAGAATTATCCATTCAGAGATACAAACTCTATCCAATTTTGTCCCAGATCCTGCTCATCATTGTCTATGGCTCTTTCAGATTGCCAGGATTGGTTAACCTCTTATCCTTTTGAGTACTGATATTCATCTTTCCTAAAATGTTTTTTTAATGCAAAGTTTTGGCATAGCAGGTCTGTATCTCATTTGCTTAAAAATAAATCAATCAAAAAAATTCCATTTTCTTTGTATATTCATCTATGGAATGAACAAATCCCAGTATATTTATCCTTAATAAAGCTGGGCAATCTACTATGCTCCCCTCACACACCCACACTGTTGACTTACTGTTACCAGCTAGGCATAATTATTGTTCAGTTCTTTTGTAGTTTGTTAACTTTCTTACTGACCTTTCTTCTGCTCTGGATGTAAGGCAGCAGATGGGTGTGTGTATTTAGGTGTGCAATTATCACAACTTTATGATTCTTTGTGAGAGTCTTTTCTACCAAGATTTCTCCCAAGAAACTAAAGTCAGAAGTAGAGTGGTTTTTGTCTTCTTTATTATGATTTTGTCTTTGTTTATTAAAACTTCTAAACTTCTAATGAACTTGCAAAACAATAGAATATATAAGCATCCCAAGATAGTAAAATAACAATAGAGGCATGCACAAACAACAGAGAAATTGGTGGCAATAAACGTATTTATTATGCATCACAGACTTTCAGCCTTTGTTATATGTATTGTTATATGCACATATTGGTTATATTTCTTTTGGTTTTATGAATAAAAATAATGGATGGTCATAAAGGATACATGTCAAGCATTCTTAGTTTTTTTCACTTGTTCGCTTTACTAGCTGTTCCCTAATGTTCAATTCAGGCTTCATTAAAATAATGTAACATTTAGGGAAAAATATACATCCCAATAAGCCAGCGCTTGAAGCTAAAATTGAGAAGATTTCCACAGCTACCATATATTTGCCTTTTGTGCTTAAATAAGTAGGAACAAATGAAATCCAGACGCTGCAAAAGATGAGCATGCTGAAGGTAATAAACTTAGCTTCATTGAAACAATCTGGTAACTTTCTGGCTATAAAAGCTACAGTAAAACTTATAATGGACAAGAAACCCAAATAGCTCATGACAATATAGAGCATAGCAATGGACGCTTCATTACATTTTAATATGATATTTTTGGCTAAAGATTGAGTATCAACATCTGGAAAGGGAGGAGAGCTTGCTAGCCAAACTACACAAATCAGTCCTTGAATCAGAGGACAGCAAAGAACGATAAGTGTGGTCAGTCTTTTCCCAACCCATTTCCTCATTCTTGATCCTGGCTTGGTAACCATGAATGCTAAAATTACAGTCATGGTTTTTGCCAGTACACAAGAAATGGCTACAGAGAAAATGATAACAAAAGCAGGTTGCTGGAAAAGGCAGGTCACCTTTCCGGGTTGTCCAATAAAAAACAAAGAACAGAGAAAACATAACAGGAGAGAAATCAAAAGAATGTAGCTGATGACCAGATTGTTGGCTTTGACAATGGGAGTGTCTTTTTTCTTAATAAAAATTCCTAACACAAGGACTGTGATCAAGGTAAAAAGTCCTACAGCTGAAGTTAAACTTATTCCTAATGGATCATTGTAGGACAAAAAGGTTGCAATTTTGGGAATGCATTGATCTTGGTTTATGCCAGGATATTGATCTTCTTGGCATCTGAAACATTTTTCTGCATCTGGAAGAACAGATTTGCAACAATTAATGTGAGAACAGATGGTAATTTTTGTCAACTACAACAGTAGATTTTATTTAGTGTTGTAAGAAAAATACTCTAACAAATTACCAACCTATTTATATTGAATGAAAAATTTTAAAAAATAACTAATTAAAGAAAACAATACAGATAATGAAGTGTGGTGAATTTGCAGGTATTGCTTTATATTCAAAAACAGTTTTCAACTTGTAGTATCAGCACAAAGAAATGCTGTACTGTTATATTTGCTAATAACAGACCGAATGTCATGTTGGAGAGATTTGGACAAATTAGCTTCCTTTAATCTTCTGAAGATATCCAACTGGTACTTATTTCTATATATGCTTGTTAAAATATACTAAATATATTTATATAAATAAATATAAAATATACTAAATATATTAAAATATACTAAAGTAAAGTATACTTCTTGCATCATCAACCAATTCAGGTAACTGCATTGATACAGTATTTTTACATCTTTCATAGCTAAATTGAGCAACTTTGTGCTGAGCAACCACAATTTTAATCGGAACAAATGAGTGAAAATGATAGAGAGCTCTTAGATGGATAAAACAATAATCCTTTTACTAAAATTTGTGGCTATTCATTGTAAAGGTATTTTGTGTGTGTGTGTGTGTGTGTGTGTGTGTGCAAGTTTTGGTGTATTCGGGTCTTTTCCCGTGTAAGATTGAGAGTATCTTAGTGACGTTTCGACTAGGTCCCACTCATCATCTTCAGGCTGATGTCTTCGGCTTCGTGCTTGTGCAAGGAAAGCATGATCGGAGCTGCTGTCTCTCTATAAATACTGATGGGGAAGTGTGGGGTGCTGGCTTTGTTGCTGTGAGCAGGTTGGTTGCCTGTGTTGTTACATCTTGATTAGTTGATGAAGTTGATGTTTGCAGTTCAGTCAGCTGTTTCGTAACATCCTGTGTGGGTGAGGTCCTTGATGTGTGCCCTCATCCTGTGTGGGTGAAGTCCTTGATGTGTGCCCTTGATATATGTGTGTGTGTGTGTGTGTGTGTGTGTGTGTGTGTGTGTGTGCAATTTTCACTAGACTTGTCTATGGAGATTCTTAGTCATCCAGGTCATGGTTGTCCCAAAGAAACTTTTTCAAGAGGCAACTGAACTATTTGTTTTTCTTTGAAGATGCTTTGCTTCTCATCTAAGAAGCTTATTCCATTCTGACTGGATGGTGATGAATGGAAGGATTTATATTTCTTGCAGACAGCTGGTCATTTGCATTCTTTTAGAGGGTCACTGAGGCCACTTGGAGGTTTATCTGTGTCATCAGGGTCACCTGAGTAGTGCCAATAGGTGTGGAGCCTTTTTGGAAGTGCTGAAAGGACTGCTTTGTAGACAGGAGATAGATAATATTGTATCCCTCCCCCTCGGTTGAGACAGGCCTGTTCAATTTTGACAGAGATCTTTAATCCCTCTTTCAAACCAGCAGTCCTCTCTGTACAAAATATGGACTTTGCTGACTTCAAAAGAGTTGCTTTTGTCCTTTAAATAGAGATGGATAGCTCTGCAAGAAATATAAATCCTTCCATTCCCCACCATCCAGTCAGAGCTGAAGAAGGTTCTTGGATGAGAAATGAAACATCTTTAAAGAAAAACAAGAAAGTCCAGTTTCCTCTTGAAAAAACACATTTGGGTTTTCACTAGAGTATTTCATGGAGTTGGTCTGAAAAGGCATTCAGTAGCTATAATTGATCCATAAATCAGCACCTGGAATAGTTATATATGTACCTTCAGCCCCTGGTTCATAGGCATTTTTGGAGCTATTATTTCATGTATTAAAGATTGTCATCTGCAAGGTACATGGAATCATGACTCCTCAATCACTGGCCCCATTCTCTGGAATAGAAGCCACCTCCCTATTTGTTTTCAGAAAGTCAGAAACAGCTCTGATGGCACAGTGGTGAGAAGACAGTATTACAAGCTAACTCTGTCCAGAGTCTGGAGTTTGATCTGATGTGCTCGAGGTTAACTTAGCCCCACGGCTTTCCAAGGTCAGATCCAGATTATCGGGGGCAATATGCTGACTCTGTAAACCACTTAGAGGGTAAAGCACTATAAAACCATATATCCTTAATGATGATGAATTAGTGGTCTTTGTGGCTTGAAAATTGATTTCCAGGTTTTATATAGTTGTTGTAGACCGTAGAATTTTAGGGTTTTTTAAAAAAACCATTTAACTATCCATAGTGAGTCTGGATAGATAACTGCTACTCAGTTGATTTCTGTAGCCTATTAGTCATATAAAAAGGATGATACATAGAAATAGATGGATAGATAATGCATATATAGATGATAAATGATTAGATGATACCATAGATAGATAGATAGATAGATAGATAGATAGATAGATAGATAGATAGATAGATAGAGGCAGGCAGACAGACATGCATATACATGAATGTGTGCATGTTATATCACCAACCATTTTGATTTGCAGCCATCCCCTCAGGACATGGAATGCAATCATAACAGCAAAATTTCTCGCCTTCTTTTTTTTGTTTCTGATAACCAGGCTTGCAGGAGTGACTGCAAAATGATGTTGGCTTTGTCTATTAATAAGCACAAGTTGGGAAATGAGATCAGAATATATTAAAAATAAAAAGTAATAACCAGCTGAACTGTTCATATGAAACATTCAAATCTAACATATGTTATATATTTAAATTAACCTTAATTTAAAATTAATAATAAATGAGTAAGTAATAATAGATTGTGAAAATTACGCTTGCTATATTGGAATTAACAATTGGAATTTGCACAATCCATTATTAATTACGGATAACTTCAGATTGTGCAACAAATGTTATCTATTCAGATCATTGCTTTTACAAGACTGCTAGGCATGGCTATTGTATCAAAACATATTTATTGAGAACCCGAAATCATAATTTAAAATCCCATTAATAATCCCATTATTTATTTGACATGTTTCATACTTATAGCAATGATAAATTATGTTTACATCTTTTGTAGAACAATTCGCTCTTTAAACGTTTTAAATAAAATCTGAATGTAATATGAAACTTCAAACATATTATCAAATTTGTTTTTTCATGACAAGATCAGATTTTGCAGTTCCTGATAGTCATTTGCTTAATGAAGTAGCCACCAAAGATATTAAAAGACCGCACCTGGTTAACATTTCTATGCCACACAATCAAGGTTTCATTAGTAACAAATTCTTCTTCTGCTAGGGCGTAGTGCTGGATCTTTCCAATTTTCACTCTATGCAGTGAATTATTTGGGAATATTACTAAATTAGTGATGTCAAATCCAGCTCTGATTTCTCTGTTTGAATTAAAGCAAACTGTTTCTCCAACAGAGTTGTTAAATACAATATGATCAAGTAATTGGTAAAGCTAGTTGCAAAAAGGTAAAAAAGAAAATGAAATAAATAACTTGTTTTTATCTTCAACAATAAGAAACATTTCTATATATATTTGTAAGCTGAAGATCTAATGAACATTAAGGGTAGGGAATTTTTGATCACAGATTTGTTGAACTAAAATTCCTAGCAGTCCAAGAATGAAGGGAGCTGTAGATAAATAACATTAGTTATACATTTTGCATAACTCTGATAGTTCTTCAGAGATCAAAGTTGCATTTAAAGGAATAAATGTTTTAAAAATTATATTTTAAAATAAATGATCTAACCTTTTTCACTTCTTTGTGCCTCTGAGTCAATGTTGACTCCTGGTAACTGCCTGGACAAGTCCCTGCAGTTTTCTTGGCCAGATTTCAAAAATTGTTTACCATTGCCTCCTTCCTAGTGCTGAGATAAAGTGACTGACCCAAGTTAACCCTTTAGCTTTGTACCTAAAGCAGGACTAAAATTTACAGTCTCCTACTTTCTAGACTGGTATTGTAACCAATATAGCAACTGGCTGTATTTTTCACACAATTACTCCTCAATTTAACTTGAAAGCAGCAGTAATAGCAGATTCTCAAAATATAAAACAGGTTAAAATAAATTTAAAAAGAAAGAATTAAAAAAAATGAGATAAAAATATTTAATTCCTTCCAGAAGAACCAGTCAGACCACGGATCAAACATTTTAAACTATTTTTTGTATAACTGGAAGATCACAATCAAAAGTAAACATTTTAGAATTTATTTCATCTTATGAAAATTGCACAAATATATCAGGTTCACTTATGAAAATTTCAGTTCAGACTGTTTTTCAGCAGTATGGAATTATTATACTTGTCCACAGAGACATTTATATATATATTGTAACCATTAAAATCATTTTTACCATAACTTTGTTGCAAACAATTCTTTGAATATGTTTTGCAGGTTATGTTTAATGGATCACTACATGTTAATGTGCAATTTTTATTAATGAAAACCTTTTGCAACTTTGTAAAAATTAATAGTAAGAAATATGTGAATTTCAAATTCAACTGCATTTTGATTTGGAAATGATCTGAGAACACTGAATAATTTCATTCATGTTTTAATTTTGTTTTACTAAAATGTAAACTATTTCTTATAGCAAACATTTATTTGCAAACAGATTTATGAAATTAAAAAACAAACAAATCAAAACTGAATTGAATTGTGAGGGTGCTTCAGTTTTATACTCATTTTTTTAAAAAAACTTCTTTCAATATATGAATAAGGTGTTGAAAACTATATCATTGGTTCTGCATTGTGTAAGATACTATTTGATGTTATTCTACACTATACTGTCATGTTCATGGAAATGAAGTTATCTTGTCATTATCACCTGCCAAGGCCAGATTTCCTGATATGCTCTACTCTTCATTATTATTTTATGGTTGCATCTAGACGCATACATTAAAGTTAAGGCATTTACTACAGCATAGACAGAGTTGTAAATACTGTAGCTGTGTCCAGACACAAAGAATTCAAATAGAGGCCCAGGAAGATTCTGTAGCCTCTCCTCCCCAGTACATATTCCACTCAATTCCATTGGTTCCTGAGCTTTTGGAAACTCACAGTTGAAGACTTGCTCACAAAAATCTTTGAATAGAGCATTTCCCTGCATCTTACAAGGCTTTAGGTTCTGAAGAAATTCCTTAAAGTTTTGGAGCTGTTGTGAGTGTATCGATAAAGAAATAACAGTTTGGAACACTTGCAGAACTGTTTTGCTTTGGAGGCTTGATAATGCAAAATCAATCTGGGATGTCATAATCCAGACTTTTCTTAATGATATATTTTCTCCATGCAAAAAATCTATTATGAGAATCAACCATGACATTATCATGGTTTCACCATAAACAATATATGTACTGGCTGTGCCATGTGTTAAGAACTGGTAAATATTTGAGACCATATTGTTCATTTGGTCTTCTGTATGCCAAGAGGCTTGTTTGGGGATTCTCTTTGTGAAGGCTGAGCATATACTGTTCTGGTAAAATAATTTTTCTATCATCTCTAAGAAATATTCTCCACTGTCATCATCCACAGCAAAAAGCCCAATCCAGGTCCATCCAAAATATTGTAATAATTGAATAATCCCAAGATACTGGTGAACTTCATTGGGTACCATGCGATAAAATGAAGATGGCTGCTTTGTATCACTGTTCCTTGTGGCAATAGACCCATAAGTAAACTAAAAAAAAGTACATTTATTTTAAATATTAGTAAAAAGGAACATATGTTGAATTTCTTTTGCATCAGTTTGAAAAAAACATAATTTTGCAAATTCAGAAAAAAATAAAAACCATTCTTCTATGGTTAAACTATGGACATTTAATATTTTGACTCACTTTCCCCCAAAAAGTTAATAAAACAAAGAACAGTGTAACAATTAACATTCAATACATGCCACACTAGCACAAAACATTTCAGATAAAGATGAAAATAAATCCAAAACACACTTTAGTTTAGAGTGTGTTTAGAGCATAGTTTAACAGAGCATAGTTTAACAGCACCAATCATATAATCTCTGAGAAATATTGACTGAAAATATCAGATCCATTTTTTGTCTTGTCTTCCCCCCTCTGAAGTCATTAATCCCTACAATGTATTTCGTAATCATGTTGACATTTGCAAATTTATGGGTATGCAAACCACAGTAATAAATACTTTGGTTTTTCCCCATCTACAAACACACTATTTGATTTGTATTCCTATGTAAAGATTCCTACCTGTGGAATTTTATAGACAGCTGTTATCTTTGAAATAAGGAAAGAAACATCATAACCAAGGCTTCCAATGACAGCCACTAATTCTTTCTGGCTATCACATCTGTAGTTTGGGAAAAATCTGTTTAATTTGAAAAGGAGGTCCAGAGTAGTTCGATAGGTCATTCTCATATTATAATAGCTGTCATAGATGTGAAACCCAAGTGTGACATTGGGCAAGAACTTTGGGTTCTCATTGATCTCCTTAACTGCAAATGCCAAGGCAAGGATGTGTTGGTATAACTTTGGAACAACACTGCAAGTAAAGTGTTAACTTGTATGGGAAAATTGTATGGGAAAAAAGTCTTTACAATCCATACACTGCATCTACACCATCTTTAAGTGAAGCAAAATTATTTTAAAGCATCATATGCTACCATTGTTACAGACAAGGAGGGAAAGAATGCTCGAGGAAAAAAAGAACAGGGTGAAGCAAGAAACTAACCAAATATAGACTGAGCAGACAAAACACAGATGATTTGGACTTGTAATAAACAGTAGAAAGAGTAATTTAAGAATCGTGCATCAATGCAAGATTCTGTCTTATATAGTCTAACTATTGGTCTGACTAACCCCTTACAGCGGTACTGTATCATTTGAAATTCTGCACAGAGAAGTTAATGTTCATTATTTTTAGTTATTTTGTTTTCTCATAATATATGGCAAAACACACACACACAAATAATATTCTGCTAATTAATCCCAAAATATTCATATATATCCTACTATTCATACCCCTCCAAAATGTTAATTTGAACAAAGTTCCTCATTCAAGCTATATCTCATTCTAAGATATAAAATATAAACTTACTTCCTGCTTCCCTCCACCCAACATCATATTATTATTACTGTAAGAAACGAAGGAGTATTAAAGGATACTCCTCAAGAAAAGGGGTTGAGCTGCAGACAGCTAGAATATGTGTCTGATAAACAATCAGTTTCTACAAATATCATTGTTATCTTCTTATTGTTTAAGATGGAAGCATGATATTTGAAGGTTCATTTTTTAAGCCAGTCTTTATTTAATGCATCAGATGACATATTCTTACAAAAATCTATTTTCACATTATTTGTATACACACACACACACACACACACACACACACACACACACACACACACA
>WNWU01013525.1:3366180-3381973 GCA_012654045.1 Ptyas mucosa
TTATTTAATTATGACTAAATTATTTAATTGTAATATTATTAAATTATTTGATTATAATATTAATAATAATATTTTTAAGATCCTGGGTTATTGTGAAGAACTGGAAGTTGTAAACAGATATTAACAAAATATTATTAAATTACTATTTCAGTAAAACTATGCATGACTCATATCTAAAACAGAGCAATCTTTAAATTTAAATGTTACAAGTATACTGTTAATAACTGTTAATAATTACATTAAACTCAATGTTACTCTCAGAAAAAAAATTGAATATCCTTAAACATTGGTCATTCTTGGTGATAAACCAAAAGGATTATACTTACCTGTGTCGTTTTGGAAGATCAGTGAAACCATTCTTTTTGGTTATAAAGTTTCTTATGCATTTATATGTAGCAGAGAACAAGAAATATTTTGTTACTATGTTTTTCTGCCATATATGACAGAGAGTCATTCACTGGGGATCAACACAATTCCATGAAGAAGCATTGTTTTTCCCACTGGTCTTGGGAGCTAAATTATGGAATCACCCTTGGTTTCTTAATTGCACAACATTCATTAAACCATGAAATAATATCATGGATTGTATTAGACATCAACTTTTGGTTCATTGTGTCACATTTAGGCATATTTTCATTCTTACTGTTCTCTAGCCTAAAAAATGTGGAACTTTTAATAAGGAAAATAGTAAAATTGTCTTGTTCAACTCTGCTCAATGCAGAATTTACTACAGCATCAAAGGAATCTCCCCACTACCACTGATGTTCATACAAAGAAATTGTAAGGGAGAGAGAAAATTAATAGCAATAGCATTTTGGATTATATACTGCCTCATAGTGCTTTATAGCATTCTCTGAGTGGTTTACAAATGTCAGCATCTAGCCCCAACAATCTGGGTCCTTGTTTTACTGATCTCAGAAGGTTGAAAGACTGGGTCAATCTTGAGCTGATCAGGATTAAACTCCTGGCTGTGGACAGAGTCTGCAGTACTGCATTCTAACCACTGAATCACCATGGCTCTTGGTGGATTAAAGCAATCAGACCTCAGGAAGGAGGTGGATATTGACAAACTGAAACTATGATGGGGGCAGGAACTCCTGCCAATAGGAAATTAGCCATGCTCAAGCTACAAACTTCCAGAGGAACTTCTATTACACAGCTGAGAAGATGTGACATTTTTGTTCTTTTGTTAAACATCAATAGATCACCCATTGCTTTTGGGTGCACCCATTGCAACCAAAAGCAGAGCTGAGTCAGGAAGAATAGAAATGATTCCTATGGAATAATCTTGAATATTGATAAGTGCATATCAATCTTCTAATATAAGTATCTTAAAACAGATACTGTAGTAACGTAGACAGACAGATTAACAGACAGATTAACAGAAGTGGAAGGTACCTTGTAGGTCATCTAGTCCACCACCACGCACCCAAGCAGGAGACTCTATACCATTTCTGACAAATGGAAGTCCAATCTCTTTTTGAAAGCCTCCAGTGATGAAGCTCCCACAACTTCTCAAGGCAAACTGTTCCATTGGTTGATTATTCTCACTGTCAGAAAATGTCTCTTTATTTCTAGATTGAATATTTCCTTGCTCAGTTTCCATCCATTATTCCTTGTCTGGCCTTCAGGTATCTTGGAAAATAGCTTGCCCCCTCCTCTCTGAGCCAGCCCCTCAAATATTGGAACTCTGCTATCATGTCTCCCCTGGTCCCTCTCTTCACTAGACTAACCATGCCCAGTTCCTGCAACTGTTCATCATATGTTTTAGCCTCCAGTCCCCTAATCATCTTGCTTGGTCTTCTCTGCATTCTTTCTAGAGTCTCAGCATCTTTTTTATTGTGTGGTGACCAAAACTGGATGCAGTATTCTAGGTGTGATCTTTCTAGAGCTTTCTAGAGTAGAATTAGTACCTCACTTGATCTTGATTGTGTCCCTGTTAATGCATAATAACAATAGGATCAACATAATAGGAGAAATAATTATTATTAACCATGTTTCTTATTTTTAAGCAATTATTACTATTTAATTTTTCAGTTAAGTTTAACATTTTAACTTATTCTTCTGAATAACTGTCATTGTCTTCACTCCCAATAAGTCTTCTGTTCAGGAATATTGCTAAATATCTAAAATGGTTTCTTCCCTTTGTATGCTAAAATTCTAATCATATTCACATGACATTGATTGCAATTCCATCTCCTCTTTTTATTTTTTTATTTATTTAATATCCTAGCAGTCATGATCTTTCCTGGAATCAAATTAATCGTCAGAAGTTTAGCAAATATGAATGTTAGCTGTTAATAAAATTTGAATACGGTTCTTAATAAATTATGTATATGCTACCAAAGATAGGAAAATATTGAGACATTCTTGATTTTGTGGTATTTTTTCAGAAGTCATTGTCATTTTACAACACAGATCTTTATTTACAAATCAGCAAATAGAGTTTTCCATGTTTCCCATTACATTTTTTTCTGTAGAATACCTTCTTTTAATTGTAAAATATAGTTTATTTTATCAAAAGCAGCAGTTTCAACCAATAAGATTTACTCCAATACTACACTTCTTTTAGAATGCATTAATTTCTTTTGCATCCTACCTAGACACTCTTATCTTTCTTCAGAAGAAAGATTTATACTCACTCAAATTTTCTTTAGAAGACAATACAATGTGGTTAAATATGACCTTTATTAAAGCAAATAACATGATTTTTGAATTCTTAATTGTTTTCTGTGATTCTTCAGAGAATTGCTCCTTGGAGACTTTCTTTGTCTCACAGCATTATGGAGAGTTTTACTAACAAATATACAATTTCCTAAGATCTTTTACATTACTTCCTTCACTGCTGTGGTAACCTCTAATTTTTAATCTTTACATGGGATCCAAGTTTGCATAAGAATATATTCTGGAATTTTAAATACCTGGAAAGAGATATAGAAATATATGCCTGTGTATACAAGTATACATGAATAAATAAATAGATTTTTATGCCTCAATTTTTGTTCCTAAAATTGCATCTGAAACAGTCCCACTTGACTCCAGTTATGTAAGGAGTTGGACAAAAAGTAAAATATATACAAAAACACAATAAATATTTTTATTCTGGACATTTGGAAGTCAACTTGGGTTTTTTTACATGATCACAAACATAAATAAAACCCACCAAAGAGCCATACAATTCTCAAATACTATGTATTGGAACAGGACAATTATGATATGAAAGCCAGTTTGGTCTTTAAGGCATCAGGCTAGTCCAGCTGGATGACCTTGGGCCAGTTACTCTCCCTCAGCCCAACTCACCTCACAGGGTTGTTGTAGTAGGGAAAGTAGGAGAAGGAAGATGTTATTTGTAAAAGTAATGCAATTACTATACAATAACAATTACAATGTTAAAGTTAAAATTGTGAGTTAAAAATTATAAATTTCACCAAAGAGGCTAGAATAATTAACCCTAGAATTTTAATCCTGTTAAAAATTGGTTAAGAAAAGCAAATGGTGGCTCCTAAGGCACTAACTTAACTATGGTGAATAGTTAAGATGTTAGATAAGAAGGGAGATCCAAATTCAGGTTGCTTCTCATTTGTGGAAGCTCATTGGGTGACTGAAGAGCAATCATTCCCTCTTACCCAAGTGTACCACAAACCATTATTGTTGTGAGAAAAATAGGAGGCAGAATCACCATTTTTTTTAAAAAAATTGATTTATATGCTGCCCTTCTCCGGAGACTCAGGGTGGCTTACAATGCGTTAAGCAATAGCCTTCATACTTTTTGTATATTTATACAAAGTCAGCTTATTGCCCCCACAAACTGGGTCCTCATTTAACCTACCTTAGAAAGGATGGAAGGCTGAGTCAACCTTGAGCCTGGTGAGATTCGAACTTACAGTAATTGCAGACAGCTGGTTTAAATCACTATGCTTTTAGTTTGCTGAGCTAAACTGAGCACCTGCCAGTTCCTTGTAGAAGGATGGGCTTTATGTTTAGTAATTGAAACATTTAAAAAACTATTAAATATCTGAATAAAAAAAGTCACTCTCAATGAAATACATTAGTCATGAACACAAAGAAACATAGCTGCAAATGTTACATCACATCACAGTTGTAAATGTATCATGCTTATGATTTTATATGGAGATTACTGATTGCAGTTGTGCTATGAAATGATATTTCTTTTCAGCATTTTCTTGAGAGCCTTTTGTAGGTCCTTGTTCCTAAAGCTATAAATGATAGGATTCAAAATTGGTGGCAACAGTGTGTACAAAACAGCAGAAAGCAAGTCCACAGAAGGAGTAGAGAGGGATTTGGGCCTCATGTAGGAAAATACTGCAGTAGTCATAAATAAAGAAAAAACAGTTAAGTGGGGAGTACAGGTAGAAAAAACTTTATATCTGCTTTTAACTGTTGGCATTTTCATCATTGTGGAGAAGATACAGGCATAGGAAGCAAATATGGATGTAAAAATAAATGAGCCCAAAAAAACCACAACAACACAGATCAACATTTGATTTATTTTTGTATCTGTGCAAGAAATCTTTTGTAACTGAGGAATGTCACAGAAATATTGGCCAATTGTGTTGGACACACAAAAGTTTAATCTAAAAGTCATACTAGTTTGTAAGACCCCATTGATCAAATTGCATATGAAGGAGATTGCTACCATTTGAACACAGGCATTCCAGTTCATTATTAGCTTATATTGCAGAGGGTGGCAGATGGCTATATAACGGTCATAAGCCATTATAGTTAACAAAGCAAGCTCACCACCAACAAACATGACCATTAAAAAAATCTGTGTGACACATCCAGCAAAGGAAATCCCTTTGTTGTCTGTCCATGAAACAACTATGGATTTTGGAATTGTTGTAGAGATGGAACAAATATCTAAAAGGGAAAGGCTGACCAAAAAGAAGTACATTGGATCATGAAGGTGGTGATCAGTTGCCACTGATGTTATAATGAGACAATTCCCTGTTAAAGCTGTTACATAAACAATAAGGAACATCATGGAATGCAACATTTGCAAATCTGGGTCATCAGAAAATCCCATCAGAACAAATTCTCTCATAGAAGACTGGTTTGCCATTTCATCTATTTGAATCCTGTGGAAATAGTTAAATGGTTAATCAATTTGTGAATTATAACCAATAATCAATGTGAATTTCCATCCAATTTTCTAATTGCTCATCTAACAATGTTGTGAGGTTGGAATATCAACAGTGTGGGTCCCACAACTAGAATTCATTATTTACTGCCACAGATTGTTTGAAATAATCTTCCCCCTATTGACACTTCTCCTTGTAAGTAGAAAAAATTAAATATGTAATATGGATCAGTCTGGAGGCTCATACAATTTTACAGATATTCATGGAAACAATTATATCTGATGTCCCCATGACTCTAACAATAATTATACAAATTATAATCTAATCTGTTGGAAAGAAAAAAAGTTATTATTTTTAAGTAATCAAATGGCCACTTATTTTCCAAGGTGCTTTTCTACAGGAAGTGTCGCGGAGGGACAGTTGGGGAATTTGCGAGCTCTGATGGGCTTCGCACGAACCTGGACTGATGAACTGCTGTCAAGAGGTCTTTGGACCAGAACTGTATTATAGGGATGGGGATGAAGGAGAGGCACCTTGGAAGACCAAGAGGAACAGGCAACTTCCTCGATGGTCAGAGGTAGCTCTCTAAGACTTGGCGGCAGGGGCGACAGCCATTGCAGCTGTCACAAAGCTGGGGCAACCGGACTAAGCATGGAGCAGGAGCAGTTGATCAGAGTTATTGGAGCTGGGTGAGTGTCTGCCAATTTATAAAAAGAGGGATTTTTTAAAAAAATCTGAAACCCCCAGCGAGAAAATAGCAGCTAATAAGCACGGCGGGAAGAAAAGAGAACATTGGAGTGTTGTTTTTTTAAAATAGAAAAATAGAAAAAAAAAGAACCTGAAATAGAAAATTGACTTTTGAACAAAACATTTTGGAAAATAACTTGGAAACTTTTAAAATGAAAGAAATTATCTCAAGACTGATTAAAGGATCAGAAAGGAATGATTAGATCCTTTTGCTCTCCTCTTTTTCATGAACTTTATTTAAGAAAAATAAAAAGAAAATGAACAACAAGCCTTGTTAGAAGTGCTATATAAATAAAGGCAAAAAGGAGAAAAAAGAAAGGAAAAGAGTTGCTTAAATTTGGATTGAACTACAGAATTGACTTGGTACTCTCAAAGCTAAAAAGAAAAAGAGAAACTAGTTAAGAAAAGGGAAAGAACATGTGCAAGCTGATGAGGAAACGAAGAGGGTGAAACAATACACAGAGTCTGAAGATAAAGAAGACAATGAGACCAAATGTGAAAATATATTTGAATATGTGGATAGTAATAATAAAAAAGAGGTTTTTAAAGATTACATTGGGATTAACAATAAAAATAATAGGAAGAATAGAAAGGATTTAAAGGATTTAAATGATTACACTGGGATTTACAGTGAAAAAACACAAAAAAGAAAAGGAGGAATCATAGGGCAGAAGAGAAGAATCCAGAACTTTTATATACAGAATGACAATATTGGGTTAAACAGCAGGCTAAATAGTGGTGAAATAAAAAAAAGAAAAGAGAGAGGGAACAATGAGCAACACAGGGCAAAATGGGAGAAATCAGGATTTTAAAGTGCAGGAAATAAGGGGAAAGAAAAAGGTAAAAATAAAAAGGGAGAAAAGGAGGAGGAAATGAAAGAGAAATTTGAGGTATATATTTAGAACTGAAATGTGAACTGTAGAAGCAATAATGGTAAATCATATTATGGTGAAAATGAAATGTATAATAATTGGAATATTATCATTTATATTTTTGAAACCTAAATAATGATGAGTTTTGTTCTTTTTTCTTATTTGAGAAATATGAATAAGTTTAAAATGTAATAACTGAAATATTGTTAATGGTTTATGGTGGTGTGTATTAAAATAATTAAGTGAGAAGTTGAAACAATACATAGGGGAAGCAAGTAGAAGACAACAGTCAGAAAACTTTGTAAATTTAATTGAGGAAATCATAATAGATGAAATAATTTTAATGATACATTGTGATAAAAATAGAAATGATTAAGATGTGGTTTGGAGGAACTTATGGGGAAATTATTTGATGTATGAAAATGGACAATTGGAACAGCTATGCTTAGATTTGCTTTTTTTCTTTTTTCTTTCTTTCTTCAAATGTTTGAATATATAAATAGAAAAGATACTTATACAAGTAATTGATTATATTAAAATGTTGGACTGTATTACTTAAGAAAATGTAAGTTATAAAATAAGTGGGCTCACTATTTTTGTAAGAATTGAACAATTGTAACATAAAATTAATTATTTTGATGATGGATTGAGGTTTAAAATAGAAGGAAAATTGGAATTTGGTTAAAATTAGAAATGAAAATGAAGAGTAAAATTGGTAAAAAAAATAGATGATATTAAACACTATGGCAAAAAGGAAGTATAGAATTGGTAATTTTAGTTGTAAAAATTAAAAAATGTTTAAATTTGTTAACCGGCAAAATACTCTGATCAGCAAAGATATACTGTATGTTTGTGTGTGTTTGTGTGTGTGTGTGTGTGTGTGTGTAAAAAATAAAGAAAAACTATTTTGTTTTAAAAAAGTTATTATTTTAAGTAATAAAATGACCACTTGTTTTCCAAGGTGCATATAACTGACTTTTCTTGGGGGTAGGAAAGAATCTTTCAAAATCATCATTCCCATCCTATTATTCTTCCTATTCTGACCATCTCATTCATATTTTATATTGCCAGAACTGACCTGTTTGTTTTGTGATAGTGTTTAAAGCAGGCTTCTCCAAAGTGGCCAGTAGGGATCCCTAAGTATCAATGGGGACTATTAATGAAAGTAGTATGTATTATCTAGTCCCAAGCCTCTACAAATGTCTTTTTATAAAAGAAAGAAAGAAAGAAAGTAGTAGGGATTAAATTATTTCCCTATGATAAAATTAAGGAGTTTGATGAACAATCTGAAACTTCCGGAAAGAGCTGATGAACAGAATAGTTTGGTGATCCCTGATTTAATGCCGTGTGAATGATCACTAGAAATTCTCATTGTATTACAATTCCAGCATTGGGAGATAGATTAAGCTTGACACTCCTTACACTTTTTATAACAATAGTTACAATTAGATACAGATCCAAACAACTTGAGATCGGGATATCTGGCTGACTATATTTAAGGAGAACCTATTGTAAGTACAGTATATGTTACATGCAATTGCTCAGGCTGAAAGCTTCTCTCCTCTGATACATATAAGAGACAAAGGTAAAAGTTCCCCTTGCACATATGTGTAGTTGTTCCTGACTCTAGGGGGCGGTGCTCATCTCCGTTTCAAAACCAAAGAGCCAGCGCTGTCCAAAGACATCTCCGTGGTCATGTGGCTGGCATGACTAAATGCCAAAGGCGCACCCACCAAAAGGTGGTCCCTATTTTTCTACATTTTTTAATGTGCTTTCAAACTTCTAGGTTGGCAGAAGCTGGGACAAGTAACGGGAGCTCACCCCGTTATGTGGCACTAGGGATTTGAACCGCTGAACTGCCAATCTTTTGATCGACAAGCTCAGTGTCTTAGCCACTGAGCTATGGTGTCCCTTCTATATAATATAATATAATATTACACACACACACACACACACACATACACACACACGTATGATGAATTATTTTGCTTCTGAAGTTAATTTTTCTACTACCTCTTTTTTCCCGGTATGTATGTGTGTATGTATGTATGTGGTAGATTGATATCATTTTGAAATTTTTGAAATAATGTAAGAAGTATGAAATGCATTAAATATTATTACTGCTATTTAAAATGATAATGTATATTACCCTTAATCCACCATTCAGACAGGTCTTGCAAATGCCTCCAGAGACAGATGACGTTCACATTCTTATCAAAACACTGTTAAATATATAATAATATAAATCTAATAATGATAACAGCGTAGGTTTTCCCTATTCCAGTAAGAGAATAAATGCTTCATATTTTATTTATATTTGAAATTTAGCACTAAAGTCTCTCATTATGTAGAAACTTAATAATTACATTAAGCTGAACCAAACTGAACCAAACTGAACCAAAATGTTAAGCATGTTTAGAAACACTGGTCAAGGATGGAGAAAAATTAAAAAGGATTGTACTTACTTTGGTTCTCTTTGAAGATCAGTGTGACCTTCTTGGCTGTGATCTTACTGGTGCATTCATATGTAGCAGGGAAGAAGAACTATTTTGTCACTGTTGCTTCCTGTAATATTTCAGAGTAATTCCTTGGGGATTACCATAATAATTCCACAAAGAATCATTATTGTTCACTCTGGTCTTGGGAGCTACTGTACATTGTGGAATATACTTAATTTCTTAGTTGAACATATTAAACCATAAAATAATATCAGGGCCTTGCTGTTTTTAAACACCAACTATATCACATTTACACAGAGTTTCATTCTTTCTGCTCTCTAGCCTAAGCAACCTCAGAGCATTTTATCAATAAAGAGGTAAAGTCATCATGTCTAGGTCTGCTCAGTGCAGAATTTACTACAACATCAAGGGAATTTCTCCAGTGGAAAATTACCCATACCCAATTTACAAACTTCCAAGGGATCCACTACAATTATTTCAGCACTGCTCTTTGCTCTTTTGCCCAACATCCTTTGCTCTTTTGCCCAACATCTATAGATCATTGACTGTACAAGAGCAAAGAGGAGTGTGTGTGTTGGGTTTTGTATTTGGAGTTTTAGTTTTGTAAGCTACCCAGAGTCACCATGTATGATTTGGGAAGCCATACAAATTTTCTAAATAAAGATTTTTTTTTTTTTAAAAAAAATCTGAACTAGGAAAAACAGAAATGGCTTATATGGAGTAGTCTTCAAGAATTCATAGATACACATAGATGATTTTGTTTTCATTATCTCAAAGCATTTACTATAGCAACAAAACAACAGCAATAATAATTATATTTTCTTAAGCAATTGTTTATTTTTTAATTTTTCAGTTTAAATTTTTATTTCAGTTTACTGAGGGTATACATAAGGAAATACAATTCCATTAGCTTCATTTTGTTGTTGTTGAAAGATTGCCTGATTTCTATAGATTGCGAAAGCAGAGTTAACAATGAATTCCTCCAAATATGCTATAAATTCCAGTTTAGGAGATGATCAAGACAACAATTCATATTTCTGTCTAAATGTCTGTAGGAATAGTTTATTTCCTTCAAATCAACACATCTCACTATTATTTCACCCTTTGAATGAGCAGTCTGTGCTGGGAATCCTAAATATTGCCTTTAAATCCAATCTTGAGTATTGCCATTTACAACTCTTACTCAATTTGACAATGCTTATCTTAATCAAGATGGACATCCTGAAATATCACAATGTTGTGTAGTCAATTGTCTTTCATCAAATCTCTGCAACTTATCTGCCTGGTCTCCAGCAAGCATTTTGGACTCAGAACTCATAAGTATACTATTTGTATAAGTATTTTTTTCCCCTCTGAATAATGACCATTGTCTAAAAATAAAAGTAAAGATTTCCCCTATCCATTCGTGTTTGATTCTAGGCTGTGGTGCTAACTGAGGAAATCAGTATGGTCTGAAGACACTTCCATGGTCATGTTTCCACTGAAGTGGTGCCTCTTTATCTTCTCATCCCATCACACAATACTTGGGTCTTGAACTAGGCTATAAGCTTTCCAGCTGACAACTCAGGATCTTTAAGAACGGAGCCATCACACCCATTGTCTACTCATCCAATAAGTCTTCTGATATGGAATATTGCTAAATGTCTAAAAAGGCTCCCTCCTTTTGTATGCTAAAAATCTATTCATCATGTTAAAACACATTGCATTTGCTTTCTCAGAAATAAATTTTAATCATTCTTGCAACTCAATCATTCTGTTTAAATAAGATCCAGATTGTAATATGTAAAATCTTCCAAACATAGAACAGGTATGATAACACCAAAGTATGAATGTTCCATTGAGACTCGGAACTGAAGTATGCATATTATGTCAAGTCACAGATTCAGAACATGTTATTTTTGATGACAGATGATCAAGTTGGAATTCAGAAGAGACTAGACAAATATAGAAGAGATGTGCCAAAGAAGAGTAAGAAAAAGTTAGGCTCTTAGAGAAGCAGCAGCAGGAATAAAAGGGCTGCTTGAAAATCAGGATATACTCTCCTGTCTATCTTCCATTTTCTTAAGTTACATTAAAATGTTATAGCTACTAAAGTCTGTTATTTTAATATGGCAGCAATCCTCTTAAATAGAGTTGCTTAAGAACTTGGGTTTAAACTTATGTATTTATTTCCATTACCAATATCTTAAATATTAAAAACTGTATTATGCAATTCACACCTTTCTATTTAAAAATAAAATCTAGAAGTTTAAATTTGTACCAAAAGCATACTTGAAACAGTAGCTAATACCCTTAGAAGAAAAGTATACATATCTCAGTGTGTTCTTTATTTACCAAAGTATATATTGGATAAAGCAAAAGGAACTGATACTATTCCAAATGATGTTCTATAAAGCTATATTTTATAATAATTAGAACAAACTTTATGATTTTTTCTCTAACTTATGTTATGTTTAATTTGATTAAAAAAGAGACTTTTCAATATGAAAACTCAAATCAAATGTGTCAAACACTTTTCTTTAAAAATATATTTATTAGTTGCAGGCTATTCAGGATAAATATACCAAAATCATATTTAGTCTAGAATGCTATTCAGAAACAAAGTTTGTCAATGGGCAAGCAAAACAATTAACTTGATCTGGATTTCAGCATTTAAAACTAATCAAGTAGTAAATGAGAAGAAAATTGTCAAGGAAATGTACAATTTATGTCAGGTAATATATCTAGAATAATTTTTCTTAAAAGACACTATTTAAAATAGTGACCTATAATCACATTTAACTTGGTAAAATAGTTCTGCATAATAAAATCCTTTTTATCTTGATACATGTGAAATGTGTTAATTCGAATGATATTTGATTCATTAAGTCCTACCACATCTGTGTAGATACAATTTTTTTTATTTCAAAATATTTAAATATATCCAACTCCAAAATGACCCAGAATGGTTTATATTACAAAAGAATAAGAAACATTAAACAAGTGAACAAGAACAAAAGTGCATTATCAGACAGAAAGAAACTCCATGTCATATACAAAGTATTTCGATATGAGCTCCACAATTACTCTACTCCAAAGCTGGAAAACTTGTCAGGTGTTTAAAGCCTTCCAGGAGAATATTAAGGAAGTGAGCCACTTGGATTGCAGAATAAGAGGATATGTTTAATCTTTATAAAAGGTTGATACTTTGCCAACAATCTATACTGTATATGACATTTTGCAGTAGTTTCAAGACAGCATTTTGGATGTCTTTATTTCTGAGGCTATAAATGATGGGATTCAAAAATGGAGGCAAAATGGTATAAAAAACAGCAGAAAACAAATCCACTGTAGAAGATGAAAGTGATTTTGGCCTCATGTATGAAAACACAGCTGTGATTATGAATACAGAAAAAACAGTCAGGTGAGGAGTGCAAGTTGAAAAAACTTTATGTCGGCTTTGGACCGATGGCATTTTAATTATAGTGGAGAAAATGTAACTATAAGAAGCAAAGATGAGTGCAAAACAAAAAGAGTCGAAAAAGAACCCAAGTACAAGTATCAGAATTTGATTGACTTTTATATCAGTGCAAGAAATCTTTTGTAACTGAGGAATGTCACAGAAATATTGGCCAATCATATTAGAGTCACAGAAGTTTAATCTAAAGGTGATCCCTGTTTCCAGCACTGCATGGATCAGGTTGCAAGTCCAGCTGGCACCTGCCATTTGAATACAGGCATTCCAGTTCATGATCATCGTATACTGCAGAGGGTTGCAGATGGCCATGTAACGGTCATAAGCCATAATAGTTAACAAAGCCAGCTCACTACCAACAAATGTAACCATGAAAAAGACCTGTGTGACACATCCACCAAAAGAAATTCCCTTGTTGTTTGTCAGAGATACAGCTATCGATTTGGGAAGTGTGGTAGAGATAGAACAAATATCTACCAAGGAAAGGTTCGCCAAAAAGAAATACATTGGACTGTGGAGATGGTGATCAAATGCCACTGCCATTATAATGAGACAATTCCCCATTAAAGTGATTAAGTAAACAAAGAGAAATATCACAGTGTGTAAAATCTGCAAATTCCAGTCATCTGAAAATCCCATCAGAACAAAATATCTCACAGAAGTGTGGTTGGACATTCTACTTATTTTATCCTACAAAAAAAAAGTTACAAGAACATGAAAGTTGAGGAACATACCTTTAGCAATATCCCTCCCATCCTCTTGCAAGATTATATATTCCAAATATCCCACTCACATTGTCAAAGACTCAGATACAAACAATTGCCATACTCTAGGCTAACAACTTTTTTTCAGTATTATTCAGATACAAAATAGGAATTCAGTGCAATGAGTCAGATAATATAAAACCAAATGTATAGCATTTGAAAATCAAGCTTCCAAATTGTTGGAATTCTTATTTGTAACCAAAAAACCCTCCCAAAACCAGCCCTCCCTACCCTCTCTGCCTTTGTCTAAAATATAATAACTGGATGTTCTTGTTGAAAGGTGTAGAATTTGTGACATATAAATTTATGGATCTCCTTCAAAACTTTGAAACTAATACATAGAATTCTGAAGTATTCCAGAAATGCATAGAAAACAATAATAATTGGGGATGAGAGGATCAATAAGAATAATTAATGTATTAGATCAGCAGAGGTTTTATATTAATTACATAAACTTCTGACTATCTTAGAATTGTTTATAATTCACTTCAAAGCCAGATACATGGAAGAGAAGAATATATTTTTAGATTATGTCCTGAGTTCTCCTATCCGAAAAGTAAACACCACATTTAAAAAGTGTTTGATTATACTGGATTTCACATCACATTGATTACAGATCAGTCTCTTCGGAGAACTTTATTTATTTATTTAGCATGCTAGAAATCATAAATTTTCTTGGAATCAGATGGAATTCTTTTCTCTTCAGAACATTAGCTACTTGAATGAAGTTCTTAATGAAATAGATAAGATTCATCCTTATATTTTGTAGTATTTCTATAAAGCTCATCATCATTTTGAAATACAAAACAAATCTTTACTTACAAAGTTTGAGTTTCCTATCTTTACAATTACATTTTTCTCTCTAGAAAATGTTTTAATTTTAAAATATAGTCATTTTAGTAAAAACAGCAATTTCAAAAATAAGATTTACCACAATGCCCACTTTCTTTAGAACTGATTCATTTCTTGAGCATCCTAGCCACTCTTACTTTTCTTCAAAAGAAATGCAGAGGTTTGTACTCACTTAAATTTTCTTTAGAAGGCAGTGCATTGCTGTGATTAAATATGACCCTTATTAAACCAAATAGCATTTTTTAAAAATGTAATTGTTATCTGAGATTCTGCAAGGAATTACTCCTTGGAGGCTTTTGTTTCACAATATTATCAAGAGTTTTACTAACAAATATGTAATTTAGTTAATCATCTTCTAAATCACTCCCTTCTCTGCTGTGATAACCTCTAATTTTTAATCTTCAAATGAAATTCAAATTGGCAGAAGAATGCATGTTAGAATTCTCTTTAATACCTGTAAAGTGATATAGAAATTATATGTGTGTGTGTATACATATATGTATTAATAAATAAGTACATTTCTATCCCTCAATCTTTATTATTACAACTTGCATATGAAATAGCCCTGCTTAACATGAACAATTGGGGGGGGGGTAAAATTGTATATATACAAAGACACAGTCAATATTTCTATCCTTGAGTCTTGGAAATCAGCTTTGTTTTCTGTACATGACACAAGCATCTATGAGAAGTTATTAAAACTCATCAAAAAGCCCCACAGTTCTCCAGTACCATATATTAGAATTGGGCAATTATAGTACACCAACTTTAAATTTCCATATGAGATATATAAATATCAGTTGTGAAATGTATTTGTAGATGAGGGAAATTGGGGGAGTACACCTATCTGCATGTGAATCAGAGGTGGGTTTCAGCAGGTTCTGACCAGTTCTGGAGAACTGGTAGCGGAAATTTTGAGTAGTTTGGAGAACTGGTAAATACCACCTCTGACTGACCCCGCCCCCATCTATTCTCTGCCTCCCGAGACCCAGCTGATGGGGAGGAAATGGGGATTTTGCAGTAACCTTCCCCTGGAGTGGGGAGGAATACAGATTTTACAGTATCCTTCCCCTGGAGTGGGATGGGAATAGAGATTTTACAGTAGCCTTCCCCTGCATTGCCCACAAAGCCATGCCCACCAAGCCATACCCACAGAACCGGTAGTAAAAAAAATTGAATCCCACCACTGAGAATAATAGGCATGCAAGAAATGCCCTCACTTGAATCTTTCTCATCTTCAAATCCCACCCAAGCATTACTAATGTTTCCAAAACTAGTGCATCATTCCATCTGAGAGTTCTGGAAAACACTGAACTTGCTTGAACACTTTGAATCAAAGCATCAAGGTGGGCAATTTTGCTTCAATAAAATGGGCATACCTGCACATCTATTGGAGACGACTGAAATCTGTGAAGGGAATCAGTATAGTATAGTATTATAGTAGTATTTGAGGTGGCCTTCTCCCTGCTAAATAAAGGCACACAGGAAGATCTGACAGCAGAGTGATGTGACATAGTGGTACAACTGTTACTAAAATCACCCC
>WNWU01013525.1:3382373-3396794 GCA_012654045.1 Ptyas mucosa
TTTATTTTATTTTATTTTATTTTATTTTATTTTATATTTTATTTTATTTTATTATTTTATTTTATTTTTTTAAATACATTTATTTGCTGCCCATCTTGCTGACCTGTGATTTCAAATCTGATAAAAACAATATTATAAAAGTTTTAAATAGTAAGGCAATACAATAAAAATAACAAGGAAATAGCTAAGATAGTGGGGAGTATACAATAGAGTTCAGGTGAGATATTCTAATCCAGTAACCATCTCCATTATGGTATGCCCCTGTCTGGGTCCCAGGTCAATCAGCAGGTTTTAAGATACTTAAGGAAGGCCATAAGGTTGTCACTTTGTCAAGAAGTCACTTTGCAAGGTTACAAAGGGCAGACACCACAGCAGAAAACATTCATCTCCTAGACCACAACAGCTGAAGTTCCTTGACCAATAGGGTCTGCTGTTTCTGCTGGCACAAGAGGAGTTCCTCGGATAGCCATGAACTGTGCAATAAAGAGGTCTATATGTAATTACTAATAACTTGAATTGGACCCAGAAGCAAACTGGCAGTAATACAACTCATATAACAAATATGTTATATGGGCTATCATAGTACTACCCCCAGTATTGTCCACACAGTCACATTTTGAGCTAGATGTTGCTATCTCATTCTCCAGCAGCAACAGCAACACTTAGTTCACCTAGAATAGAAATATAAAGTTGGGTATCATCAGTATACTGATGATACCTCAACCCATGATGGCAGTTGATTTCACCCAGCAGCTCCATGTAGATGTTGAAAAGGAATGGGCAGTGTACTGAGCTCTGTGACATGCCACAAAGGAGCATTTGTGGGCTGGGCTTTCAATCCTATCAATAACAGTTCGGACTGGCCATTGAGAAAGGACAACACAAAAACTTTGCTGTCCAGTCCCAGTTCCCATAGCCACTCAAAAGGATACCATGATTGATGATACTGAAGGACACTGAGAAGTCAAGGAGAGCAAGAATGGAGGTACTACCCCCATCCTTCTCATACCATAGATCATTGGCTAACGTCTCTGTCCCACAACCAGGCCTCAAAAAAAGTCCAGATTCATGCAGGACCCTCTGAAGCTGCCATTCAATAAACTTTTCTACTACCTTCCCTAAAAGGAAGAAATGAGAAATGGACAAAAGTTGTCCAGGTAGGTGGACAATTTAGGATTTTTTTTAAGGAATGGGGTACCCAAGGGCCTTCCTAAAAGATCCTGGAAACATCCGTTCATGCAGTGAGGAATTTATCATTGCCTGAACCGATGTGGTGGTCAACATCTTGAAAGCTAACTTGTTAAGACTGTTATCCAGGAAACTCTGGTGTAACTGCTCACAGATTGATTTGATTGTCAGAAATTCTATGAATATCTCCACGTAGCACTGAAGATGATTTGTGAATCAGATGTTGCAAAGTGAAACACTGATCTGTCCTACTACTATATTTCTTTCAGAAACCTGCTTCATCTTCTACTACAAACTGCCTAATATCCACCCAATTAATCAGTCTTTTTCAAAGATACCTTTTATATAGCTTACATCCCATGTCAATGAGATCTATGGGTTGAAAGTTAGAAGGTTTGTGCAATCTCCTTTTTTAAATATTGGGATTATTAATTAATCTTGTGGCATTGATATAAGTAAACAAGGATGTAAAAATAGGCACACACACGTCAGTAAATGTAGTCTGTTTCAAGGGTCTCATTCATTATGTTGATCAATAAATATGAAAAATGAATACAAAGAAATAAAACTGCAAATGCTAAATCACATCAAAGTTATACCACAATTAGCATTTGTATTCAAAAATGAATACAAAGAAATAAATCACATCAAAGTTATACCACAATTAGCATTTTAAAAAGAATTCAATTTTTGTAATCATGTTTTGAATTCCTTAATTTTTTTCAGTATTTTCTTGAGAGCCTTTTGTAGGTCCTTGTTCCTGAAGCTATAAATGATAGGATTCAAAACTGGTGGCAGCGTTGTGTACAAAACAGCAGAAAGCAAGTCCACAGAAGGAGTAGAGAGGGATTTGGGCCTCACATAAGAAAATACTGCAGAAGTCATAAATAAAAAAAAACAGTTAAGTGGGGAGTGCAGGTAGAAAAAACTTTATACCTGCTTTGAACTGATGGAATTTTTATCACAGACAAAAATATATGAGTATAAGAAGTCAAGATGAATGTAAAAATAAAGGAAGCCGAAAAGAACCCAAGAACAAGTATCAACATTTGGTTGATTTTTGTATCTGTGCAAGAAATCTTTTGTAATTGAGGAATGTCACAAAAATATTGGCCAATCATGTTTGACACACAAAAATTTAATCTGAAAGTTATACTGGTTTGTAAGACCCCATTGATCAGATTGGATATGAAGGAGATTGCTAATATTTGAATGCAGGCATTCCAATTCATGATCAACCTATATTGCAGAGGACGGCAGATGGCTATATAACGGTCATAAGCCATGATAGTTAACAAAGCAAGTTCACCACCAACAAATATAACCATCAAAAAGGTCTGAGTAACACATCCAGCAAAGGAAATCGCTTTGTTGTTTGTCAATGAAACAGCTATGGATTTTGGAACTGTTGTGGAGATGGAACAAATATCTAAAAGGGAGAGGTTGACCAAAAAGAAGTACATTGGACTATGAAGGTGGTGGTCAATTGCCACTGCTGTTATAATGAGACAATTCCCTGCTAAAGCTGTTATATAAACAATAAGGAACATCATGGAATGCAACATTTGCAAATCTGGGTCATCAGAAAATCCCATCAGAACAAACTCTCTCACTATAGACTGGTTGGCCATTTCATCTATTTGAATCCTGTGGAAAGTAATTAAATGATTAATCAATTTGTGAAGAATATAAATTTCATAACATTTTCCCCAACTGTTTATAAATTCCTCATGTAACTATATTGGAATGTCAATAGTGTGTGTGTCCCACAGCTAGCAAATCTAATGAACTTTCATAAAATTCACTGATCTACTGCAATAGATTAAAAACAATTCTTCTCACTTACAATATTCCAAATTGTAAGTGGAGAAATATGATATATTGAAATAGGTAATCTGGATCTTTTTGGACCCTGGCTCATTCCATCTTATAGCTATCCATGGAAAAAATATGTAACTGATGTATCTATTATTTTAACAATGGTTCCACGAATCACAATCTAACCTGCTGGAAATAGTAGAAATTATTTTAAGTACTGAGATGGCAGATCTGTTTTTTAAAGTACATGTAAGTAATTTTCTCTGTGGCCAGGAAGAAAAGTTTTAATTTATCACTTACAGCCTACTATACTTCCAGTTTTAACTATCTCCTTCATATATGATATTGCCAGAAATGTGTTCATACAGTAGTTAATACAGGTTTTCCCAAACTGGTCAATATCAATCTCTGTTAATAGGTAATATTAATTAAAGTACTCTTCATTAAATTGTTTTAATATAATAAATGTTTGCGGTCAATAAGCAACCAGAAACTTCAAGAAAGGGTCAATGAATTGAATGATTTGATAACTCCCATTTTAAGATGATATGAATGAAAGTTATAAAATCCTGATTCTATTACAATTCCAGCATAGCAATCATGATAGAGAGGCGTAATCTTCAGAAGGAGGCAGAAATTGCTTGACCCCACCCCATTGGATTCTTTAGGATTGTTACAGTTACTGTAGATGATTGTCCACATAATTTGGGATGAAGTTTTCTGAAAGATTTCACTAATTGCTGAAATCATCTAAGGAGACCCTATTGTAAGCATATTAAGCTACCTATCTTGCAATTGCTCAATCTCAAAGCTTCTCTCCCCTGAAATATATTAGATCCATAGTGCTAAATCTTAAGGAGCCCTACTGAAGGCCGATCACTTTACTTGGGTTTACTCTGAACATTGGATAAATTGTTTTTGCTTCCAAAGTCATTTTTCTACTATCCCTTTTCTCCCATGAGGTGGGTGTGTAGGTAGGAGGTAGATGGATACAGTTTTAAAATTTTTGAGGTATTATCTTATAAGAAGAAGTGTGAAATGAACTTAATACCAATGTACTAGTACTAGTACTAAAATAATAATGTATTTGGCCTTTATTCTACCATTATAATTCTCTGTATAAGACAATAGAGATAGCAGTTGCCCACCTCCTATCATGCAGCACTATTTCAATATATAACAATATAAACATAATAATAACACCAACACGTTGAAGCTTTCTCTTATTCCAAGAAGACAATACATGGCTTACAAAGTATTCATAATTAAAATATAGGTGTTTTTACACTTACTTGTTACATAGACTGCAAAAAAATTACATTGAGCTCAATATTATTTTCAGAACCAAAAGGTGAAGCTGTATTTGTTTTTGTTTTCCTGGAAGATCAGTGAACCATCCTTTTTTACTGTGATCTTACAGAAAAGAGCCAAAAATATTTCATCATTGTTGTTTTTTGCAGTACTTCAGAGAGTCATTTCTTATAGCACCATCACAATTCCATGAAGAAGCATTGTTATTCCCACTGGTTTCAGGAGTTGTATTATGGAATCCCACTTGCTTTCTCAGTTGCACAACACACTTAGTTGTTGATACAAAGTAATTATGATCAATCTGAGAAAATTAAAGCAACTAGATCTTAGCAAGGAGGTAGACATTGACAAGCTGAAAACTGTATAAGGGCAGGAATTTCTGTCTGTGGGAAATTATCTATGCCCAAACTACAAATCTCAGGAGGAAGCCCTACAATAATTATTTCAGCTTTGCTGAGGAGACCTGTGATCCCTTAGTCTTTTACCCAACATCAATAGATCATACATCTTCAAGCGCAGAAATGACTCATTTGGAATAGACTTCAAGTATTTATATATGTACATAGACACTTCTGATTTAAATATCTCAAAGTATTTACTATAGTAACATGAACAATACTTGTTATTAATATTTCTTTCAAGTTGTTGTTCCTTTTTAATTTATCAGTTTTAAGTATTAACTTCAAGTCAGTGAAGGCACACATCTGGAAATACAAAAGTATATTGCTTTTCATGGAATGGTAAGCTGCCCAGAGTTACTTGGTTGAGTTAGGTGACTATAAAATTGAATGGATAAACATCTAAACAATACATTTCTGGCCATATTTTTTCATATCCATTGGGGGAAGGTGCCATCTGTATAAACACAGCCACATGTCAGTATCTTGGTTCATATGAAACATGAGGTGTTGCAGTTAAGATTCAACTTCAGTCCATAATCCAATTAAAACGTTCTTGTGTACCTCTTATTCATAGATTTAATGTGGCTAAAAGTGACCTAATTTTCAGAGCATAATGGTAGCTTTATCTGTATTTGGAAAGAATGTTTGTGCTTCATGTAATGAAGCAAAAAAGGATTTACTTTTAACTGTTGGTGTTATTTCTCTTATAGTGCTTTGGATAACCATAGCTGTGATGATAAATACAAAGAAGACAGCTAAATGTGGACTATAAATTGAAAAAGTTCTATACCTGCCTTCAACAGGTAAAATCTTGCACACAGTAGGCAAGATGTGGGCAGAAGAAGCAAAAATGAATCCAATACAAAATGAATAAAAGTGTATCCATTGACCTAAACAAGGTGATACTTTTTGGAACAGTGCAATATTTTTTTCTAACTGAAGAATATTAGGAAAAAACTTCTCAATTGTGCTTGGCCAAAGGAATTTCCATTAATCAACTTGTAATTTTTCAATATTTTATATAACTTCTAATTCTTCACACCATTTTTCCTTTGAAAAAGAGCCAGTTTGATATTTAATAAAATTCAGATCTATGTTGCAACCTATACAATATCAAATATCCTCCTCAAATAATCCATGTTCTCAGCCAACAGCATTGCATCATTTACATACAAAATAGCTCTGTTTTCATGTCTCCAGTTGCAAACTTTTTGAAATAACTATACCAGACTTCAGAAAAGACTGACTCAACAAACAATTAGTGTAGGATATAAATTTAGATTTGTGCTTGGGAGTGGGTGATTATATATTTCTGTGAGAAACAGTTTGATGCAGTGGTTTAAACAGGTAATCATATACAACAAGCAAAAACAGAAGGCCATGCTGTGAAATGTTCTATACATTCAGTTACAGTAACAGTAACTGTACAGTTATAATACAGGAGAAAAAAAATTGGAATCATTTATACTATATCCAAAAAAAATAATGCAATGTGTCTCACATTGAAAAGTAATCTCTTAGGCTAAGAAATTTCTTTTAATTATTGGTGCTGTTTTTCTCAGAGATTCTTGCATATCCTTATTTCGGAAGCTATAAATGATGGGATTCAGAACTGGAGGCAACACCGCATACAAAACCGCAGATAGTAAGTCCATTGTGGGAGAAGAAAGAGTTTGTGGCCTCAAGTATGAAAACATAGATGTGATGATAAATAAGGAAAAGACAGTCAAGTGTGGACTGCAAGTTGAGAAAGTTTTATATCTTCCTTGACTGGATGGAATTTTTAGAATAACTGAGAAGATGTAACCATAAGAAGCAAAAACAAAACCTGTACAGAATATGCATACAATGAATCCACATATCCACATGAAAATTTGATTAAATTTTGTATCAGTACAAGAAATTTTTTGTAACTGAGGAACATCACAAAAAAATTGTCCAATGATATTCAACCCACAGAAATTTAATTGAAACGTTATGGTGGTTTGCAACAAAGCATGGACGAAGGAACTAATCCAGGAAGCAAGTGCCATTTGGCTACATGCACCCCAGTTCAAAATAAGGCTATATCGCAGAGGATGGCAGATTGCTACATAACGATCATAAGCCATGATGGTGAGCAAGGCAACCTCAGAACCTATACAAGCAATAATTAAGAAAACTTGAGCCATACATCCAGGAAAAGTAATTGTTTTGTTATCTGTCAATGAAACTGCCATTGATTTGGGGATGGTGGTTGTGATATAACAAATATCAGTAAAGGATAGGTTAACCAAAAAGAAATACATGGGGGTGTGCAGGTGATGATTCAGGATCACAACAAATGCTATTAGTAAATTCCCAATCAAAGCTATCAAATAAATGAAGAGAAGTAAGAAAAAAAGTAGAAGTTGCACATCATGATCATCAGAAAATCCCATCAGAAGGAATTCGGTCACAGTGGATTGATTGTCCATTCTTTTTATTTCAATTATTCTGGATAAAAACAAAGTATGATTAGAGATCAATAGAGATGCCAAATCTTGGACAATGATCTTGCTAAACACATTTTTCATATCCATATATGCAAAATTATTATTACTTATAGTAACATATAAAAAAGATTTCTATGACTGAGATGTTAAGTAGACATTAACCTTATTCATAAAACACTGTGTTTGTTTATTTTATTTTCTCTTTTTTCTTTTAGAAATTCAGAATATGGTATTACAGAACTTTGTAAAAAAAAAAACCTTGTAAATGTTTTTTTTAAATCAAAGCACCCTTCACAAGAGTTTGGGAACATTAACATATTTGATAAGTAATTGACTGGGAGAGAACCATGACTACAAATCACCCAAAAGAAGAAAGCATATATCCACATTAATTAATTCATTTGAATATAGATAGTCCTTGACTTATGACCACAATTGAGTCCCAAATTTTTGTGTCTAAGTGAAACATTTGTTAAGTGAATTTTTCCCCATTCTATGACTTTTTGTGCCACAGTTGTTAACTGAATCACTTCAGTTGTTAAGTTAGTAACATGGTCGTTAAATGAATCCAGCTTCCCCATTGACTTTGCTTGTCAGAAAGCCACAAAAGATGATCACATGACCCTGGGACACTGCAAACTCTCATAAATATGAGTCATTTGCCAAGCATCCAAATATAAATCATGTGACCATGGGGATGCTGCAATGGTCATAGATGTGAAAACACTCTTAACTCATTTTTTTCAATCCTGTTGTAACTTCAAACAGTCACTAAATAAACTGTTGTAAGTCAAGGATTACCTGGAAAGAAGAAAATAATTACTTGATATATATTCATCTGAAGAAATAAAGAAAATAAAGAGTTACTTAAGTTCATTTAGAATAATGGAGCCTTCATAGCAATTTTTAGCTTCTGTTAAAAGCTAAGTATTATAGCCATCAATGTAAATTCAGGATAGAGTCAGGATAGAGTCCTCAGTCTCTGTGTTACAGTATTATACAATGTTTCTGAATACAGGTAAAATCTTTCTAACTCTATCCTATAGTATTTGATCCCAGTTTGGAGGTCGAAACACAGTTTGTATTGTCAGTATAGATAAGTGGATATAGGATTATAGACAAGCAATTATAATTACTTGATTGAGTTATTTTGGTTTTATGTGAGATTAACTATTCTGATATGACCAGATGTTTCTCAACATAACCCTCTTGAAGTAGCTATTCTTATTTTTATATATTCAGCAGTATATCCTGTCAGTTTAGAACTCCACTTAGAATCAGGTGCAATAAACTATTTTAAAATAATCTGATAACATCCTTAAAAATATTTCATTCCAAGTTGCATTATTATCAACAAAAATTTTAATTGTTGCCCTGACACTACATCAGGCATCATTATTGTGATGTTCACTTACTTATTAAATTTCATCATAGTCTGTGTGACTATGAGAGAATCTTACATATAGTACAAAAGCAAAGTTACTATATTTATGGTTCATTGACGTTATCGAGTTGTTTAGATTGAATTTGGCATTTTTATCCACATGTACAAAGGAAAAAGCAATAGCTGCCAATTTATTCTGTGTGTAAGAGTGTATTAAAACATGGAAAATAAAAGAATTTTTGAAAATAAAGATATTGTGTTTTTAGGTGTCTTTCCTCAATTCTTTTAACAAAAATTATCTGGTCATTTCTGCTTTAATTAGTGATGATAATGTGTTCTCTCTAACCTACTCAAGTTTTTTTTTATAAATAATTACTTATAATTAGAAATATCACAAACACTGTAAGAAAAATGCATCATGATATAATTTACAATAATGATATTTCTGGACATATTTATTTAATATATATTAATCCAGCAATATTAAACCAGCCATATCGCTATCTTTTTTTTACTATACAGATCAACTGCAAATTATCCAACATTTCTTAAATGTCTCTCATTTCATAACTGAAGAAGATCTGAGGACTAGAATGAATTAGTGAATATTCTACAGTACTTACTTCTGCTTATTTTGCTTCCAAGAAGATTCTGCCAACCTCACTGAAAATAAATGGACTTTTACCCAGGATACCTTTGACACAAAGGTATCCTGGGTAAAATTGCATCATCTCTGGGGTCTGTTGTGTTTTACAGTCACTCCTTGGGGAACACAACAAATTTCATATTCCCAAAAGAATAGATATTGTAATAAAGAAAATATATCCCTTAGTAAAGAACAATGCTCTTTTAAACTGCCATGTTTGTGTCATTAAATAAATATCCATTGCTTTCAGTAAATGATATACTGCTCAGAACCTTTCTGCTAACTTTTGCATTATTCAAAATTATTTCATCCTTTTTTCTGATAATCCTTCTGCCATGATATACACATTAATCAATTTCCCCTGATTTTCATCATTTTTATATTTTATTGTTTATTCCCCCTTTTCTCTAAACTCAATTAATTTGGCCTTGTACATTTATTTTCAGATCCATGCATATTTATAAATCATGTAATCTTTCTTTTAAATAATGTATAATCTCAGCCCCCCACCCACCATTATCTGAATATCAAAATCCAGGATAATTCATGTCCCCAAACAAGAAGACACTAATTTTACTTTAAGGATTCCATACTACAATTTCCATTATTGTGCTAAAAAAGTATTATTTTTCCAAGTTAGACCATGATTACAATAAATGACACAGGAATTTCAGAAATGTTACAACAGCAGAATCTTGAAAGCCCAACAGAGTTTCTTTCTGTCTTGGGAGAAAATATCAGAATCAAGTGTTATTTTGGCAGATTTTTTGTACTGATTATATTGCAGGAGTGTATTTATAAGAGAATAACAGAGTTGGAAGGGACCTAGGAAATCTTCTTGTGGATCAGGAAACCAGCTCCCCTTGCAAGGATCCTGTTAAACTGGTGATGATGTGGGAGGATGAGACAGAGCACGTGACTTCTCTTAGTTTTAGTCACCAAATTGTCTCAGAACTTGATGAAAACTTTTAGATATTCCAAGCAATTATCTTGTCATGGCAGAATTGAATATTTCTTCCCTTATACAACATAAAGGAGAACAATTTGAACAGCTTTGAAAAAAAATACCAACGTTCATCTATGTAGGTGCTAAATGACAAAAACAGTCTTCCAGGGAGTCAAGAATAGTCCTCTTGGCCACACTTTTTTAGCTTAATTATTTGTTTTGCTACCAGAAAAGCGCAAGAGGACAGCAGACCAGCCTGGCTCTTTCCTTGCACTCTGTTTTGACTTTTGACATAGATAGGGAATAATCACACTTTCATGCATGCATGCATGCGTACATACATACATACATAATATATAATACATACTTATCAGCTTCAGTTAAAGTAAATGTAAAAAATAGTTTCATGACATTTCAGCACTTTCCAAGCTTTTATTTAATTGTTAAAAACAATTGTAATTGTTGGGTCAATATAATATAAACAACTGTAGTGAAAGAGCTTAGCGCTTTTATTTTTAAAAAATCCAAAACTGATTATAGAAGCAAGATTTGAATATAGTTACACACCATAAATTATTTCAAATTAATTTCTATTGATCAGATTTATATGCCACCTAATTCACAATGATTCTGAGTGGATTGCCACAACTAAAATAATTACAAATAAATGTAAGTAACAGCAACTAAGAAATAATTAGAGAAAAAAAGTTTGTCTAATTTCATGTCTTCATCTTAGATATTACTCTTGGACTTATGAAACAGAAAGAAATGAAAATTTTATTTTGATGACTAGGTTTGTATATGGATTATAGAAATATTATAAGTCATGATTTAATTTACTGTAGTTCAAAAGAATATTGAATTTTATGTTTGTATTTTCACTAAAGAAAGGTGGCATCAGTTGAAAGGAACCAGGAATGATAGGATAAATTGTTCAGAGTAGTTTCTTTATTTTTGTTTTTCCATAGATAGGAATCTTCCCAGACTAAACTGCAATTTACATAACTGTAAAATAAACCCTGTGAAGGTTTAAGAAGGATCCCACCTGTGCCTCTTTCTGAATACCAAGAATTCAAGGTTGATTTATTTCTTAACTTCTTAATTCAACCAGTTGGCCTGGAGCCCCAATGGAAGTACACCTCACTGGAGGTGGAAGATTGAGTAACAACAGATCCCACCTCCCCCATTCCTTCTCTGCCCTCCTCATGTGTCCTTAATTTTAGTTTTGGTTTTAATTTACTCATGTTTTAATGTAGAGGCATTTTTATCTTATGATAAGTTAAGCAACCAATACATTTTATAAATAAATAAACTCCTGGTGAAAGACCCCCTCCTTCCTGCAATACAAAACCATATTCCACCACAGGTAGAAATTATTCATTTTCATAGTTCTTTTCCTTTTTGACTGCACCCCAAATTTTGCATTTTTCTTCTCCCTTTCTTCCCTTGTATCAATTTTTTTTTCAAAAAACATTTTGTATTTTATATATTTTTTTGAAATGCAGTAAAAGCTGGGGTGAAAAAACCCCCAAAATAAAAGATGGTGGGCATGACAAACCAGATAGTAACATAGCAAAGGGGATTTACTCTTTGTCAACACTGAAGCTGACATCAGATCTTTATGGTGCATGAAGTCATTTTAGAAATTGATATCTATTTCACGACAGTTTAAGAGATCAATTCTCTCATAAAAGAATTAAACAGATTTCCAATAAAAAGCAGAAAGTACACTAGCAGCAGTTATCATGTATAAAACTAATTCAGTGTGTGTGTGTGTGTGTGTGTGTGTGTGTGTGTTTCTCATTCATTCATTATGTTAATGTGATAATTTGCTCCCAAGAACTCTTTGATTGTTGAACATATTTAGACTTCATCAAAAACTAATGCTCTGACAAAATACATGCTTAAAGATTTTGACACAATTATGTGAGAGACAGACTTAACCCTGTGATCATAGTGACCACAACAGTTTTCCAAAATGTTCAGAACATCCCTATTTTTAGAAATGGACCATTACGGTTGTGAATAGCTTTTGTTTTCCCATCAATAAGAGTGTATGCAGCATCTCTCATTCGTCATCTTCAGGCTGGTGTTCTCGGCTTCGTGCTTCCAGGAGCAATGTGTGATCACAGCTGTCTCTTCCTTTTAATTGCCAGTGGGGGTGGGAGCTGATTGGCTGGGAGCATGGCTGTGTTCTGATTGGGTGGAGGTGTGCTTTGATTGGTTGGGGGCCTGGCTGTGCTCTGATTGGATGGGGGGGAGGTTGGCTGTGCTCTGATTGGATGGGTGTGTGCTCTGTTTGGGTGGGGGCTTGGCTGTGCTCGGGTTAGTCTGAGTTGCAGGGGAATTTGAGCTGGTGAGCTGCATTGTTGTTGTTTGGCTTCGTGTTCGTGGTCATGCCACATCTTCATGGTGGGTGTCAGTTTGCTTCATGTATGGATTGGAGGGGTTTAAAGTGGCCAATGATGCAGCTGTGGTCTGGCTTCTGGTCTGTGGTCGTGCCTCATCATCGGTGTGGGTCTGGGTTTTCTTTTTGCGTGGAAGTGTGGTGGTGATATCCTATGTGGTTTTTGTGAGTGTGGGTCTGGTGTCATTCTTTGTGTTAGGGACTCGTTTGTCAATAAGGGCGGGTTTCCAAATGGCTGGTAGGGAGGAAGTGTCATCTTGTTTATTCGATTAAACTCAAACAGCTCCCACCCCCACTGGCGGTTAAAAGGAAGAAACAGCTGCGATCACACATTTTTTTTCCAACAAGCCAGGCTGGCCTAAGCAAAGCCTTTTAAATGATTTTAAACTGGGGTGTTTTTTAAATTTGGGCCAATTTTGATATTCTTTTTAATTTGTTCTTAATGTTTATATAGTGTGTTTTTACTTGGCTGTACACCGCCCTGAGTCCCCAGGGAGAAGGGTGGTATAGAAATCCAAAAATCAATAAATAAAATAAATAAATTGCTCCTGGAAGCACGAAGCCGAGAACACCAGCCTGAAGATGATGAATGAGATTTCATCGAAACGTTGCCAAGACACTTCCAATTTTACACTGGAGAAAACCCGAATAACCAAAGACCTACATACAAACACCCAGGTTTTCTGCCAAAAAGAGTGTGATTTTGTGATCCAAACTTTGATGAAATTGTTCTAAAATGGTATGGAGAATCAGGGAGTGATCTGAGTGAAATGGAATTGGATTGTGATGGAAATTTTGTAATGGACGATGAGGAACCTGCCGCCGCTGCCGATTCTGACATGAGTGATGATGAAGTTCCCAATGAAATTGATGACCAGGTACAATCTACAATAATTTATATGGCAAGAATAAATTCAAATGGTTTTCTGCACCTTTTGGAAGTAATAGATCCAGAACCACTAGTCACAATATTGTTGTGCAATTACCTGGACAACAGCCAGCAGCTAATAGGCTTGGAAATTCATCTACTCACCTAGTGTTTTGGAAATTATTATTTTCTAAAGAAATTTTTAGCGCAATCATTCAGTGGACAATGTAAAAATTAGAGAAGATTGAAGTTCAAGGATGGAGAAACAAAAAGTGACCTGTGCAATGTGGATAGAGATCAATACATTTTTTGTTTACTACTCTATACATCAATTTTTAGATCCAACCATGAAAACATCGAATATCTTTTTGCTACTGAGGTCATTATGACCTCATGCCTGTAATAGCTTAGCTTAACTAGTATGTCTGTGGTTAAGGGTTAAATATGAAACATATTAATTAGATCTCTATTTATAGATTACTAACATGAAGTTTATCATTTAAATATAGAATGGTTTATATAAAGGGCTGCTAGAACTGGGTATGTCTAGTTTGATGAAAAGAAGGACTAGGGGTGACATGACAGTAGTATTCCAATATCTCAGGGGCTGCCACAAAGAAGAAGTCAAGCTATTCTCCAAAACACCTGAAGGTAGGAAAAGAAACAATGGGTGGATACTAATCAAGGAGAGAAACAACTTAGAACTAAGGAGACATTTCCTGACAGTTAGAACAATTAATCAATAGAACAACTTGCCTCCATAAGTTGTGAATACTCCAACACTGGAAATTTTAAAGAAGAGATTGGATAACCATTTGTCTGAAGCAGTGTAGGATTTCCTGCCTATGCAGGTGGTTGGACTAGAATACCTCCAAGGTCCCTTCAAACGCTGTTATTCTATTCTATTCTATTCTATTCTATTCTATTCTATTCTATTCTATTCTATTCTATTCTATTCTATTCTATTCTATTCTATTC
>WNWU01013525.1:3416878-3450287 GCA_012654045.1 Ptyas mucosa
GGGGCTTGGCTGTGCTCGGGTTACTCTGAGTTGCAGGGGGATTTGAGGCGGTGAGCTGCATTGCTGTTGTTTGGCTTCACGTTCGTGGTCGTGCCACATCTTCGTGGTGGGTGTCAGTTTGCTTCATGTATGGATTGGAGGGGCTTAAATTGGTCAAAGGTGCAGCTTTGGTTTGGCTTCTGGTCTGTGGTCGTGTCTCATCATCGGTGTGGGTCTGGGTTTGCTTTTTGCGTGGGAGTGTGGTGGTGATATCCTGTGTGGTTTTCGTGAGTGTGGGTCTGGTGTCATTCTTTGTGTTAAGGACTCGTTTGTCACTAAGGGCGGGTTTCCAAATGGCTGGTAGGCGGGAGGTATCATCTCGTTTATTCATGCTGTGTGGGCGTTTTTCTATCTCAATAGCTTCTCTGATTATTCTGTTGTTAAAGTGTTCAGTTTTGGCGATAGTTCTGGTCTTTTTAAAGTCAATATCATGTCCTGTGGCTTTAAAGTGTTGGACCAGGGAAGAAGTTGGTTCCTCTTTTCTGACTGAGTTCTTGTGTTCTTCAATGCGTGCACTTATTCTTCTGTTGGTTTGTCCGATGTATGTGGTGGGACAAGCAGTGCATGGGATTTCATATACTGCTTGGTTTTCTAACTCAATTTTGTCTTTGGGGTTTCTTAGGATGGTGGATATTTTTCGGTTTGTGCAGAATGCTGTCTTGATGTTGTGTTTGTGGAGGATCTTGCTAATTCTGTCTGTGGTGCCTTTTATATATGGAAGGAGGGCTTTGCCGTTTTCTTGTTCTCTGTCTTGGATTTTAGTGGGGGTTTCTTTTTGAATTAGGTTGGTGATCTTATTTCTTTGGAATCCGTTGGATGTTAGTACGTTAGTAAGAGTGTGTAATTCGGTTTGTAGGTGTTGTTCGTCAGCTAAGTGTTTTGTTCTGGAGATGAGTGTCTTGGCTACGGAGTTGATCTGTGCTGGGTGGTGGTGTGAGAGTGCGTGCAGATAGCGGTTTGTATGTGTTTTCTTCTGGTAGATGGTGTGTCCTAGGGAGCCATTGGATTTCTTGTAGACTAAGACATCCAGGAAGGGAAGTTGGTTGTTGGTTTCTGTTTCCATGGTGAACTGTATTTTGGGGTGTAGGCTGTTGAGGTGTGTGAGGAAGTTGTCCAGTTTTTCTTTCCCGTGTGGCCAGATTATGAAGGTGTCATCTACATATCTGAGCCAAAGTTTGGGTTTGTGATCCGATTTTTCTAGAGCTTGGGTTTCAAAGTGTTCCATGTAGAGATTTGCAATGACAGGTGAGAGGGATGATCCCATGGGTGCTCCTTCTATTTGTTTGTATTTTTGTCCATTATAGATGAAGTATGTGTTGGATAGGCAGTGGTTGGTCAGATCTAGGGGGGGTTGGGGGGGTTATATTTGTTTTGGATAGCTGTCAAGGCTTCTTTGATTGGCACTTGGGTGAAGAGGGATATGACATCGAAGCTCACGAGTAGGTCGCTGGGCTGTAAGTTTTGTTTTTTTATGATCTCTATGAACCCGAATGAGTTTTTTACGTGTGAGGTGATGGTTTCTGCATAGGGCTGTAGTTGTTTGGCAAGAAATTTGGCTAGGTTTTGTAGAGGTGAGCCTATGGAGCTGACTATAGGTCTAAGTGGGGTTCCTTCTTTGTGTATCTTGGGGAGACCATAGAGCTTAGGGCATCTGGATGATTTCTCTCTGGGAATGATTTTTTGCTGGATCTCTTTGCTGATGGGAGAGGCTTTTATTTTGGATCTAGTGGTTTTTTCAAGGTAGGTGGTGGGATCTGTGTTTAGGGGTTTGTATGTGGAGTCTTGGAGTAGGTTGGTTAATTTGGTTTGGTAGTCAGATATGTTCATAACCACTGTGGTGTTGCCCTTGTCTGCTGGTAGGATTATTATGGTAGTGTCATCTTTCAGGTTAAGTAGTGCTGTCTGTTCCTCTTTGGGTAAGTTGCTTTTGGGTGGCTTGCTGGTGCAGAGGATGTTGGTGACTTCGAGTCTGATTCTGTTAGCATCGTTGGGGTTGATTTTGGTCAGGCTGGTTTCAAATCTGCATATAATGGTTTCAGTGGGGATGTGTTTGGGAGCGACTGCAAAGTTGAATCCTTTGGAAAGGACATTGGTTTCGGCTTTGGTGAGGATCCTATCTGAGATGTTATGCACTGTTTGTTTCATGTGTGGCTGTGAGGGGGCAGGGGTCTGTTTCTGGCATTCTTGTAATCTTCGGAGTTTGTTGGTGTGTGTCTGTCTTGAGGGTGGTCTGTGTTTCGGCTCGCCAGACAGCGAGTTGTTTGGATTTGTCCCAAAGTGAGGGGTGGATCTTGTTGCTGAGTTTGAGGTGAAGTGTGAGGAGATCTTTGTTGATTCAGTCTAGGAGGAATCTTTTTGTGTGAAGTTCATTTCTGATTAGGGCCAATTCTGTTCTTTTCAGGATGCATTTGGTGGCTGCAGAGTTGGAGTGGAATTTCAATTTGAAGCATGTGGGGATTAAATTTTGATCACGGCAGTTGCGTAGGAATGCGAGGTCACCACCCTCAAGACAGACACACACACCACAAAAACTCTCTGTTAAATCATAGAATTTCAATGCACATGTATGATTTATGCATGTGAGAAAGAGTTTGAGGCTCAATGTTACTTATAAACAAAGGCAATCTTTCATCTCTCTCTTTTATCCAGTGAGGATCATAGGAACTGATTCTTATTTATAAACCATTCAGAGGCAAGCAAGTAAGATAGAAAAATAACAAATAAATAAATCTACTCACCAGCTCCTTTCTAACATTGGGTCTGCCTTAGAGTGGAATAATCTTAAATCTGCCATATTTCCCAGAGCAGATATGGTTTTAATCTTTTTCACAGTTACAGAGACAATATAAAATCTGGGAAGACCCTTTCTGTACTGGAATATAGAGATGACCTTAATAAATAAATGCATGAATCAGACCAAAATTGGCAAACTTAGTCCCATTAAATTAGAAAGCATGAAAAAGAAATTCAAAATAATTATGTCTTAATTCTCTGACATATTGTTAAGATTCTGCTATTATACCCCAAAATATACATATTCACAATTGCACACACACATTCACACACCCACATTGGGAATCCAGGTGATATCTGTTTTTTTACATGATATATTTGGAAAGTATAACAGGTGTTGTTGTTGTTTTTTACTAAAATATGGAAGCTGTAAAATGCTTCTATAAAATCAGTTCTTTGCTGATTGGAGACATAAATCACTATTATTTCTGGCTAATTGGCCAGAAATAATAGATAATTTCAGCTAGTTGGCCAAATTTAAATCATTTTGCTAAATCATTTGAAGGGAATGTTAAATAGATTATATGATGCATTAATGAGCATAGATTTGAAAATAAATGTATTAGAGACTAAATTGTGTTTTTAGGAAGAATGAAGTTACAGTAAGTTATAGAAAAATGCTGAAAAATCAGAGTAACTTGTTTAATTTGTTTATTTTATCAAAATGGTAATCAAAGATGAAGTAAGAGATTATCTAATATTTCTTTTAATAGGGCATGCTTCTAAAAAATTAGTGCAGTTATGAATGAAACTTAAAAAGAAAGTGGAGAACCACTAACCTAAATGTGACAAGTCAAAGACATATCAAAGGAGGGAAAACCAGGGATGACTCTTATTATTTATGGTGTGATTCTCAGCATTGGCAACTTTAAGGTGTCTTGTTGGCTAGGGAATTATGGGGTTGAAGTCCACAATTTGTAAAGTTGTCAAGATTGAGAAACATTGGAACAGAACAGAACAGAACAGAACAGAACAGAACAGAACAGAACAGAACAGAACAAAGCAGAATATTCTTTATTGGCCAAGTGTGATTGGACACATAAGGAATTTGTCTCTGGTGTATAAGCTCTCAGCATACATACAAGCAATAAAATGATAAATCATAAAACATAAGATACAATCATAAATCAAAAGCTAAAACAACGGGCAGTAAGTCTATTGTAGGAAAAGAAAGAGTTTATGGTCTCAAATGTGAAAACAAAGATGTGATGATAAATAAAGAACAGACTGTCAAGTGTGGACTGCAAATTGAGGAGATTTTATATCTTGACAGGTTAGAATTTTTAGAATAACTGAGAAGATGTAACCATAAAAAGTAAAAACAAATCTGATGCAACTATCTCCATGAGAATTTGTTTACATTTTGAATCAGGGAAAGAATATTTTGGTAACTGAGGAATGACACAAAAAGATGTCTAATTATATTCAATCCATGGAATTTTAATTGAAAAGTGGAAAAACATGGTTTCTTGCAAGGAATAAACATTTATTAAAAGAAGAGAAAAGGCAGCTCATGGGAGATCTATTCTTATACTAAGACATAATTTTCTTAATGACTATGTCCATTTATAAGTATGTCATTAATACTGTGAGAAGGGAGTATGAAAGCATTGTCTGTTATGTTATACTCTAAATACTGCACATCACCATGTAAATTGTCTATGTCCCCAAAGGAGTGGCTTTCTGAAACAACTGAAAGAAGGGATGGTGTAATTTCTTTCCATCTCCTTAGCAAAGATTTCCTTTGCAAAAAATATATTTATTCACAGGTAAATTGGCAGAATTGTCCTGGAAGAAAAATAAGAAGAGGTGAGTAGAAATATCTACTTTTCATTCTAGGTGCTCCAATTCAGAAAAGACATTTCAGAAATACCACATATCTTGCAATACACAATGTATTAAAATATACTAAATTGGTTGGACTAATATGAATGAATTAAAATATTCAAATAAATATATACAGAAAGGTGGTTACTGCAGGTGCAACATTTTACAATAAAAGGTATTATCTGATAATTGCTATATATCAGCTATATATCTGATAATTTAGAGAAAATTTAAAAAACTCATAATTAATGGTTTGGTAAATATTACTTTTATAATGTAAACATTATTTCTAAAAGCTCTGAGTGCATGATAGAATATGGACATTTCTATCTGTAGTGACAGTATAGTTAGTCAATGACATTAAAAGTATTGAGGAAAGAAGGATAGTTAAAATATATTTCTGTAAACTGTAAAATATCTAGGTATCTTAGCATTAGAAGGGTTTTATTTATTCTTTAGAAAGAAAATGCATGTGACACAGACTGAGAATTATATGCCATTTTAAGTGAAGACAATAACACTTTTCAATTTATACACACAGAATTATGTTGTAGCCTTCCCATGTTCTAAACAAAATAACTTTTTATTTATTTATTTATTGTTGATGAGACAACATCAAAGAATAGATTGTTAGAGACTGAAGATGATGTGGATATTTTTTTATTGTTATTTTTGGTTGAATATAGACTTCATCCCAAGCCAATTCCTTCACTAGAAGGTAATGATGCTCAATAGGTATTTTTTAACTGATTGATGGTAGATGACAAACTTCTAGATTGATATAATTTGCATTACAGAAAAGAAAAATAATCAAACCTGTAGAATGAATAAAGACATATCTTTCAACAGAATTGAACTCTTCTCAACAGCTCAATTTCTATTACAGGAATCTCTTTCAAGATTATTTCCAATAATACATTTGTATACAGTATATGGATGCAAATAATGTCAATTGCATGTCAATTTCCACCAGATTTGTTACTTATACTAATTTCCAATCTGTTTTTGCCCAGAATAAAAGAACGAGAATGGCCAACAAATCCTCTGTGACAGAATTCTTTCTAATGGGATTTTCTGATGACTGTGATGTACAACGTTTGCATTTTGTCATGTTTCTAGTCATTTATTTAGTAGCCTTAGCTGGGAATTTACTCATTGTGTTTGTTGTGATCCTGAACAACCATCTCCACACACCTATGTATTTCTTTTTGGTCAATTTATCCTTGACTGATATTTGTTATATCACAACCACCATCCCCAAATCAATGGCAGTTTCATTGACAGATAACAAAATGATTACTTTTCCTGGATGTATAGCTCAAGTGTTTTTAGTTATTGCTTGTGTAGGTTCTGAGGTTGCCTTGCTCACCATCATGGCTTATGATCGTTATGTAGCTATCTGCCGTCCTTTGCAATATAGCCTTATCTTGAACTGGGATGCATGTAGTCAAATGGCACTTGCTTCCTGGATTATTTCCATCATCCATGCTTTGTTGCAAACTACTGTAACTTTTCAATTACATTTCTGTGGACTGAATATCATTAGGCAGTTTTTTTGTGATGTTCCTCAGCTACAAAAGATTTCTTGCACCGATACAAAATTTAATCAAATTTTCATGTGGATAGTTGGATTCATTGCAAGTTCATTTTGTACTGGATTTGTTTTTGCCTCTTATGGTTACATCTTCTCAGTAATTTTAAAAATTCCATCCATTCAAGGTAGATATAAAACCTTCTCAACTTGCAGTCCACACTTGACAGTCTATTCTTTATTTATCATTACATCTATGTTTTCATACTTGAGACCACAAACTCTTTCTTCTCCCACAATAGACTTACTGTCTGCTGTTTTATATGCAGTTTTGCCTCCCGTTCTGAATCCCATTATTTATAGCTTCAGAAACAAAGATATCCAAGAGGCTGTGTGGAAAGTAATGTCAAAAATTAAAAGGAACTTCCAAATCTGATTGATCCATGTTCAGAATGCAGATCTATTATTATGCTAATAATAATAATAACAACCTCGATATGTAGAATCTGAATAATTTCTCTATTTGCAACCTTCTATGACAATCTAGCTTAATGTTCAGAAAAGTTATTCACCCCTCTGGTTTTGATTGTTGATTACATGCAATGGGAAAATATTTTTGAAGGGAGTCTTTGCATGAGTGATGTTCTGCACAATTATTGAACAAACTAATCTGTCCTTTATTGTTTATTATCTTTAGATCAATACAATAATTCTTAGTACATTGGAATCCTTTTGTTTGTGTATTAGACTTCAAGAAATGATTTAATTGATTTTCATTTTGAAGATATTTAAAATTGTTATAAGAGATGTATTTTAGCTTTTGCTTCAGCCTTCACCAAATGCAAGCAGCTGTTATATGGTAATTGCTTATTTTATGGATGGTGAGAAGACAAAGCTGATGCCACAAAATTCATTTCATATTTTCAAAGACAGATGTAACTAGGCAAAGATCTTCTCCTTGAGACAATGTCCTCGAAAGTAATTGGATCTCATTCCTCAAAAGAGATTTTATGCATTTCACCAGTTCTGTTTCAGTAACACATAAAGCTAGCCTGCAAACATGTGACTGACTGTTGCAACTTTCTATACGGGCTTTCCCAGTAATGTCCCAAGAAGGGATGGTAATAAGTTGTAAGTCTCTCCCACCTATGCATCTTCCCCATCCTCTCTGTGCTCATGCTGTACATGCCACTTGCACACCAATGGGCAATGTGCCAACCCACACATTGCATTCCTATGCATCCTTTCCAAATTGTGCTTTGCTTCTCAGACACCCCCATGCATCTTTCTCAATCCATGTAGGTACCCTGTATACCCTCCTCTACTGAGAAGAAACATACTCCTTCCTGAGGCACACTACATCTCTGCACATCCGCTGCACATCCTCTCCACATGGCTCCAATCACACATTCCCATATACTCCTCCTCACCTTCCCCCATCTATGCTGCACCTCCATGCACCCTCTGATCTATGTGGTATCTCTTGTGCACCTCCACATACCCTTCCTGACCCACTGGGTGCCTCACCACTCTCCCTTATCCACATAGTACCTCTTGCACACCCTAGATACTCTCCCTAAACCACATGTCACCTGTCATACACCCCATTGCACTTTTGTGCACCTTCCTGACTTTACCCATATCCTCCTCAGGAGGAGGAGGAGGAGGAGGAGGAGGAGGAGGAGGAGGAGGAGGAGGAGGAGGAGGAGGAGGAGTTGCTGTTATTGGATTATAGTGCAGACTTTGTTATCTCAAGTACATTGGTACATAGAACTTTATATACTCATATAACAGTTGAGTAGGTAAAAAATAATTAATCCAGTATTTATTTTAGTCACTCAAGGGTGTTGCTGGGGTTATTCTTTGTATTATCCTATCTTGGTGGGATCCCCCATAGACGATCTTGATGATTTTCAATCCACAAACCTTAAGCAACAAATACTTCTTTAACCTTGATATGGTCTCATTGGTACCTGGTATAAACACATACTCTTTAACTTTGATGGCAGAAAAACACAGGACTTCAAGCACAAGGTAAGTTCAACTTACTGTATTGGGCAAACTTCAGTGATTTTCAGAGATCATTGAAAACAGATACTTAATTATGGTTCAAAACATTACAATGCTAGACAGAAATCACTCCAAAATAGAACTTTATTGCACACCTAATTAGCAGAAGTGTTGCATATTCATTTGCTTTGAATTGGTTTGTATGCCATCATCCCTTTAGGGTTCCCTGACTTGTAGAAAGAAAATAAAGAGCTTCTTTTTCTTACTATGTTCTTGGATATTCTTGCATTATGTTATACTCCTCAATATTCTTGAACATAACCAAGTTGCTCTCTTATATTATTATGTCATTTTATTATTTTGCCTTGCAATAAAGCTTTAAATACTTATACTGATGTGGTCATTGCTTCTCAAACTCCAAATAATCAATATGTCTCAAACTGCTTGGCTGGGGAGGAGTACTACAATTCCCTAATTTTAATTCTTAAGTTGAGCTCATAATGGAACATAGTCAATATTTTCTTCATTCTGGTACTTTGTTGTTGTTAATAGATGCATTGAATGATCTTTGTTAAAATAGGAAAACTAAAAGAATTTTTTTTTCATGTGGATTCATATCTTTCAAATGGAATATGTTTTGTTTCTTCCATAAAAATAATCATTAATGATTTTTAAAAAAATATTTAAGAATGTGTGCAACACAAACATAACTTTTAAAATGTTTAGAAGTAATATGTCAGGTTTTCACATTTCCAAATATTTTCAATATGTAGGTAATATTTATCACATTCACAGGGGTAAAGATTAATGCATGCACAAGTCAGACCAATAATGCCAACTTAGTCCTGTCCTTTGAAAGTGGAAAGCATGAAAAGGAAACCCAAAATAATTGTGTCTTAATTTTCTGAGGTTATTTAAGGTTCAGCTAATATACCCTAAAACACACACTTACATACAAATTTTGGAAATCCATGTGACATCTGTTTCTTTACATGGCATATTTTGAAATGATGTCAGTTTTATTTTACTAAAAATAATCATCTCCTGTATATGCATAGTCAAGCTTTGGGAGGAAGGAAAAGGGGAAAAGGGAGAAATAAAGAGTACAGCTTATATTGGGATAGAGAGAAAATTGGATTTAAAAGCATTAGAAACTGAATAATCAAACTTCCTAAGGATCCTGGTTTTGGTCCCTTGTGTTTTTTACTCATCCTCTTGAGCTGAAACGAATGGATTCATTTAAAATTCATGTCCAAATATCACATGTTAGTCACTGACTCAAACTAATTTTGACTCAATTTGTCTGGCTTCTTTGACTTTTCAAATTAAATTCCAGACTTCTTGGAGAAATTTTTGGGTGATACTCTAAGCCATGGCAGATTCTTTCTCTATAATTCCAGTGGGATTTCATCAGGCCAAAGCATTGTTTATTATTTTATTTTATTTATTATGAACTTTATTTGCCACCCATCTCATATCCAATGATTCCATCAAGCAACATGCCAGAAATACAGCATTGCAAAATGACCTTAGCCAGGTTTTACCATATATTAATTCAGTGAAGCTACAAAAAAAAAAAAAATGTCCCACACATTACCTGTATAATATCATCCTTTCAAACACCAGAAGAACTTGTATATTTGCTTTCTATCTTGTCCTCTCCTCCTTTTTGGAGGAAAAGTTCTATATAACATATCAAAAGGGCTGCAGTTCTGATCTTGAATAGGTGGGAGAAACAAAAGGACTGCAACTCTGTCCTTGCATGGGTAAGAGCAACTTATTACCAACCCTTCTTGGGACTGAGGAAGGCAGTATAGAAAGTTGCAAAAGGTAATCACATGATTGCAGGGTGCAAGGACAAATATACTCAGGAACAATTCTCTGCCATCCAGTCAGAGCTGAAGAAACTTCTTGGATAAGAAGGGAAACTTCTTCAAAGAAAAAATAAGAAAGTCCAGTTGCCTCCTGAAAAAGCATCTTTGGGACAACAATGACCTTGATGACTGAGAATCTTCATAGACAAAACAACAGGTATTCAATCAGAAACCAACTATTTGTGGAACTATGCCATCTTCAATTCACAGTGGTGAAGGGTGCCACCATGGAAAGCAGGCCAGCAATCTGGTGATGTAGACAGATTCATTTCTCCTGCTATATAACAGGTAAATGCTATGGCCATAGCACTTTAGACTGTTATATCAGCTGTAGACTTGCCTAGAACAGAGGATGCTGATGATAGTTACTCATGACCTTATTCTGCCATGTTAATTACTGTAATTTGCTATATATGGGGGTGCTCTTGAAGACCACAATAAGTAGTGCAGCACCAATTTATGCAACCTCATTACTATCATGTTGCTGTGAGAGCTAACATTAACTAATATTAATTATTAGTATTAACTAATAAGTTGTCCTCTATAAACAGGACACGGTGGCTCAATGGCTAAGATGCTGAGCTTGTCGATCAAAAGGTTGGCAGTTCAGCAGTTTGAATCCCTAGTGCTGCGTAACAGAATGAGCTCCCGTTACTTGTTCCAGTTTCTGCCAACCTAGCAGTTCCAAAGCATGTAAAAATGCAAGTAGAAAAATAGGGACCGCCTTTGGTGGGAAGGTAACAGTGTTCTGTGCGTCTTTGGTGTTTAGTCATGCTGGCCATATGACCGTGGAGATGTCTTCGGACAGTGCTGGCTCTTTGGCTTTGTAATGGAGATGAGTACCGCCCCCTAGAGTTGGGAACAACTAGCATATATGTATGAGGGGAACCTTTACCTTTACCTTTAATAATCTGTCCTCTAAAAGCCCTAGTCATATAGAAGCATATTTGAGATTTCCTATTCCATACAGATTTTGCCTGAAAAGCCAAGAACAGAGAGTATGCCTGTGAATTAAGGAGATCAGAACATGGGTCTTTCCTGTGGAGACTTCTTTTCTCTGAAGAAACTTTCCCTAACCAAAGAAAGTAGCTCCAACTCTATTGATCTTCCAAATTGCAGCAACTGGTTTATTCTCAAAGAAGGACTTTGGCATTTAACTGATGTGGAACTTCTGGTTCCATTAATATTATATGAATTCTAATATTTATCATTATATACACTGTATATAAATACACTATATTTTTCTTATTATTTTGTAATTATTGTATTGGCTGTAATTGTTGATTTTTTATATCACTTAGAACTGTTTAAGTTCACTTAGAACTTAAAATCTTCATACATTCCAAAATAAGATTATTTTTTTTTAAAAAAGATCAGTTATTAGTTTTCCCCAAAAGGAATTTTGATTACAAGTAATGGTAAAGAACAAACTTCATAGGGTTTTGGCAGAAGGATATGAAGTATTTGTTGATATACTTTTCCTCAAATTCTAAGAATCTGAGTATCTTATCTTCTACATTTAATGAAACATATATCATAGTTCTATCAGTAATATAGCAAAGTTATGTATTATTTCACTCATCAGTGGATATATTAAAATTTTAATTGCTTTTTAGCAAATAGTGTTTAATCATTCAAATATGATGAGATTGATTAAAAATAGTAGATTTGGATTTGATTATATCTAGCCAGAACTGGATTTTATTAAGATAGAAAAGACAAAAGAATAAATACATTGCTCAAGATAGAAAAATGTTATTCATAAAATCTATAGACAGCCTTTGTATATTACCTTAGTCAGGTGAATAAACATCTATTACTAATTTTCCTAAAAGCTTATTTCCTTTTGCAGACATTGAAGTGCTATAATGTATTCGCTTAGGACTGTGATCTAGTATAACCAATTACCTTACTCTGATTGCATGTATTAAAATGAATATCTGTAATGCCATGAAAGTAAATTAAACTACTGTGTTGAGAAATTGTACTCCTGATCCTACAGAAACAAAAATGTGTATGTGTGTGTATGAACAAATATTATATTAATGTAAGTAATAAACAAATACAAATGACTCAGTACAATATTTGGCTGCAAATAACGTGGCACTGATATGTACTAAATAATGTATTCTTCCCCTCATTTACATCTAAATACTTGCAATATACAAACCAAAAGGCTGAAAGACTGTCCTATATATTAGACAGTAATAATGGAGGAAGACACACGTGAGGGGCCTCAATAGAATGATGTATTTGTCACACTGAAGATGATTCAATCAGGCTAAAAAGTTTGTTTGATTTTTGATGTTATTTTCCACACAGCTGCTTGAATGTCCTTGTTCCGGAGGCAATAAATGATGGGATTCAAAATGGGAGGCAAAACAGTATATGCGACAGCAGAAAGCAAGTCTATAATTGGAAAGGAAAGAGATTTTGGCCTCAGGTATGAAAAGAAAGCTGTAGACATGAATAAAGAAAAAACAGTCAAGTGCGGAGTGCAAGTTGAAAAGGCTTTGTATCTGCCTTCAACTGATGGAATCTTCAGCACAGCAGATATGATGTAGCCATAAGAAGCAAAAATGAATCCCACACAAAAGGAACCCACAATTAATCCAAATATCCAAATCAAAATTTGATTAACTTTTATATCTGTGCAAGAAATCTTTTGCAACTGTGGAATATCACAGAAGAATTGCCCAATTGTGTTTGGTCCACAGAAGTTTAATTGGAAAGTGATGACTGTTTGTAGTGATGAATAGAGCAGGGAGCTGATCCAGGACGTAACTGTCATTTGATTGAAGGTGTCCCAGTTTAGCATGACACTATATTGCAGAGGATGGCAGATAGCTATATAACGGTCATAAGCCATGATGGTAAGCAAGAAAATCTCAGAACATGCACTAGTAATAACTAAAAAAACCTGAGCAATGCATCCAGGAAAAGTAATTATTTTGTTATCAGTCAGTGAAACTGCCATTGATTTGGGGACTGTGGTTGTGATATAACAAATATCAGTTAGGGACAGGTTGACCAAAAAGAAATACATGGGGGTGTGAAGTTGATGGTTTAGAATCACAACAATAATTATGAGTAAATTCCCAGCCATGGCTACTAAATAAATGAATAGAAACATGACAAAATGCAAACATTGAGTAACATGATCATCAGAAAATCCCATTAGAAGGAATTCCCTCACAGAAGATTGGTTGCTTGTTCTAGTTCTTTCAATCATTCTGGACTAAAATAGATTTTAAAAAGTTAGTAAAGGAAACAAATTAGGGAAAAATGAGTTTTCACTACTAATTGCTATTATCTATTTACTGTCAGAATATAGTTAAAATTATTGTCAAAATGATTTATTTCAAAAGTTTAATGGATACATCAAACATGCTTACTCATTTCGTATATGTGGAAATTGTTTTTCCCATAATACAAGTAATAGTATTATAAAATTTTGTAGAAATTCTCAGCTTGCCATTAAGAATTCTAAAGTAAATAAAATATACTACACAACATCAAGATGTCAGATGGAAAACAGTAATAGGTTGAGTGGAAATGCTGGAAACTTATGCATAAGATTCCTCAAAATTATGCTAAAATGTTTAAAATATCAGGATGTGGATGGAAAGCAATAATGCCTTCAAGGAATTATGGAGAAAAATCTGTGTACAGTATTCAAAATAATCTGCTTTTTAAATCTGCATTAAAATATTTTAAAATTTATTATTTGATATCAGTTTCACTATACTAGGGTGTGAAAAAATATGCATATAATTAAATTAAGCAACTGAAGAATAAATGACAAAATTCATAATTTGAATTTTCTTATTAATAAGGACATCCTATCAGAAAGGTGAATTGGTTGCTTATTATGCAACACTGTAGACAAAAACTGATTAATACAGATTATAAAATTTAGCAATGGAAGGAAATGTATAGAGGTATTTTACTATATATTATTATTAATACCTATTTAGCACTTATTTAAAATTAAATATAAATTCAACTGTCAACTATAAATTGCTTACTTCAAAAGTAATGAATTGTATTATTTGGAACAGAATGATGCATGGCTATTCACACAGCATGTGCTAATTTTGATAAAGAAAGATAAATAATTCTGCTAAATTCCTTTTTACCTAAAATTGTAGAGAAAGCCAAATCTTACAGAATGGGATAAAATTAACAGGAAGAAATTATTCTTTCAAAGAATATTTTCTAATAATTCACCAAATCCAATAAATAATTTCCTTCCCTCCTTCCTTCCTTCCTTCCTTCCTTCCTTCCTTCCTTCCTTCCTTCCTTCCTTCCTTCCTTCCCTGCCTGCTTCTTTACTTTACTTTACTTTACTTTACTTTACTTTACTTTACTTTACTTTACTTTACTTTACTTTCTTACTTACTTACTTACAATTTGCTGGCATCAGTGGTACTTAATTCAAGTTAACTGCTACAGAATTGTGAACTGATCTTTTCTTTATATAGATAGTTACAAATATTCCTCTTTTTAGATACCAATACATTCTCCAAAAGTTTATCCCACCTGTCAACCTCATTGAATTTAATATGATGACAAGTGAGTACAGCTTGCAGTGTACAGATAATAATTAGTCCATTTTAATCAAATTTATTACTGTGGTATTTTCAGATTTTAATATACTTATTCAAGTAATAAGAAAAGCCAGGATATTAGATATTCTATCAATACAAACAAGGTATTAATTAACCCCTGTAAATTTGCATGAAGGGCCTTTCATTAGTATTATATGATTTGGAGTCAAAGTATAACTAATTTATTCCTCATTACAATATTGCCACTATTTATTTAATTCAATTTTATTAATTTATTTATATATCCAAAGGACACAGTGGCTCAGAGGTTAAATCTATTGAGCTTCTCAGTTGGAAAGCTGACATTCCAGGTTTGAAACCTGAGTGCTGCATGATATGGTGAGCTCCCATTACTCACCACAGTTCCTACCCATACATACACTTTAGTGGGAAGGCAACAGCATTCTGTATGCCTTGGCATATAGTCATGCTGGCTACATGACCATAGAAATGTCTTCGGACAATGCTGGCTCCCTCAGCCAAGAAACAGAGCTCCTAGAGTCAGAAACCGTTACCTTATTTATATTTCATATTTCTTAACTGCCCATCTCCCTCAGATTTACCTGAACTTGAATCCAGAAAAGCTATTTGGCAATATTTTAACAGATGGAATGAATGAACTTTCAACTCTGTTATTCTATATTCTATGTTCAAACAAAGAGAGCTCTACTTACCTCTGAATTCTTTGAGAAGAAAGCTTTGCCAGTCTTTTTAAATATAAATGCTCTATTGTAGAATATTTTGCTTTGTAGAGAGAAATTATGTCATCTCTGTTTTCTGTTCCATTTTAAGGAATCTCTCTGATGGGAATCTCAATTCCCAGTGTAATAAAGCAAGTTTATACCTTCTTTATCTTTATACATCTTTATACCTTCTGACCTGCCATTATGTAGTACATTTTAATGTCTCAATTAGCCCTCTCTTCTTCTGTCTCTCTTTTTAAAATACTGATCTTGTCCTGAGTTTGAGAGACTGACTAAAGGAGCTTCCTGAAAACTCTCCTACCAGCAGGAAGACTTCAGTTGATAGCTTCCACCCCACTTTCATTGTGAGTCTATTAAAAATAATATAAATATTATATTATATATTATAAATATAATATAAATATGTCATATGTGGTGGAAATGTAGCAAAGCACAACTTTATTGGCAAGAAATCAAAACCATAATAGAAGAAATAACAAACTTGCAAATACCAAATAAACCAGAGTTGTTCTTATTCGGAATGATGACAACACAATATAATAAAGAAATAAAATACCTCAGTACCCATATTCTCACAGCAGCGCGAATCATATATGCTCAAAATTGGAAGACGGACCTGATCCCGAGCAGAGAAAAAATCATTTCCAAAATAAACGAATGTGCCGAAATGGACAAGCTAACCTTAGAACTGCAGGACAAAGAGGAAAGTGAATTCTACCAAGTATGGCACAAATGGTACCAATGGCTGGAAAGTAAAATAACAATAAACTAAAACACGACAAATAGGGTTACATAAAGTAGAGAGATATAGAACAAAAAGAGTATCATAATATCAATATTTACAATTTTAAGGTGAAATACATGACAATTGACCATGTAATTTGAAAAAAAAAAGATATGATCTGTAGATGACTGACAACAAATATGTATATGTATATGTAGTACGAGTGGTGTAGGTGGAGGGAATGGTTGTATTTTTGTTGTTTTTGTCTATATGTTATTGTTTTTTTTTCTGTTTTGTATGTTTTAACGTTTAATTAAAAAAAATAAAAAATAAAAAAAAATAATATAAATATGAACTTACAAAATGCTTTATGTTATTCCTTGCATACAAAATCCATAGCTATACAGGTACACAAATACAGAGGAACACAGATACAATAAAACTTAAAACATATTTCTTAAATCCATTGGGTACAAATCATTCAAAGTCTTCATTATCTCTGAAATAGAAGTTTTTCTTCTCTCTTATCTAAGAGCTGGGAAGGCTCCCTAAAAGGTCAGAATGATTGAAAAGAAAAGCACATATTGTCAGCCCTGCAAAAAAAGTCAGCCCAGAAAAAAGTATCAGGATTATTGCAATTTTGTGTTACTATTGTACATTATAATAAAAGAATTTTGAAAGTTTAACAGGATTCTCTTATTTAAATTTTGTTAAACCGGTATAACTTGAGATCAATACCATCTATGAAACAGGATTACAATCCTGGTCAAATTATTAATATGTTGCTTAATACATGGGTACATGTTTATGGAATGAATATTATTTTCATTGGATATTTATATAAATGTCAAAATCAGACATTGCAAGTAGAAAACAAACTGTCTTTTAGGATTGAATAACCTTGTCACTGAGAGCTTGTCCCTGGATTAAGAGCCAATTTGTTATAGTGGTGAAAGTGCTATGCTAGAAATTAGGAGACTATGGATTCTAGACCTCCTTAGGTATGAAAGCCACCTGGAGGACAATGGGCAATCCCATGCAGAACTTAGTTTACATTCCCTGGCAGAATTTATGATTTCCTGGCCATTTTTCAGAGAATATGAATGACAACACGAAAATCTTTCTTTCACTCATGGTTACTGTCTGGCTGAAGCCATTTATTATCAATCAACTGTGTTTACTCTTTTTCAATCATAATGACAACAGAAACTACCCAAATGACCCTGATCACAAGTTTACATACCCTGGTGATTGTGGCCTATAACATGCACACAGGTTGATACAAAGGGGTGTGAATGGCTATTAAAGGTAACCATCCTCACCTGTGATCTGTTTGCATGTAATTAATGTGTGTGTATAAAAGGTCAATGAGTTTCTGGCCTCCTGACAGACCTTTGCATCCTTCATCCAGTGCTGCACTGATGTTTCTGGATTCTGAGTCATGGGGAAAGCAAAAGAATTGTCAAAGGATATGTGGGAAAAGGTAGTTGAACTGTATAAAACAGGAAAGGGATATAAAAAGATATCCAAGGAATTGAGAATGCCAATCAGTAGTGTTCAAACTCTAATCAAGAAGTGGAAAATGAGGGGTTCTGTTGAAACCAAACCACGGTCATATAGACCAACTAAACTTTCAGCCACAACTACCAGGAAAATTGTTCGGGATGCAAAGAAAAACCCACAAATAACTTCAGGTGAAATACTGGACTCTCTGAAAACATGTGGTGTGGCTTTTTCAAGATGTACAATAAGGAGGCACTTGAAGAAAGATGGGCTGCATGGTCGAGTCTCCAGACGAAAGCCATTACTACACAAATGCCACAAAGTATCCCACTTACAATACCCCAAACAGCACAGAGACAAGCCTCAAACCTTCTGGCACAAAGTCATTTAGAGTGATGAGACCAAAATGGAGCTTTTCAGCCACAACCATACGTCAACAAGGTCTATGATGAAAAGTACACCATTCCTACTGTGAAACATGGAGGTGGATCACTGATGTTTTGGGGGTGTGTGAGCTACAAAGGCACAGGAAATTTGGTAAGAATTGATGGCATGATGAATGCAGTATGTTATCAAAAGATACTGGAGGACAATTTGCATTCATCAGCCCGGAAGCTGTGCATGGGACATACTTGGACATTCCAACATGGCAATGATCCTAAACACAAGCCCAAGTCGACCTGTCATTGGCTACAGCAGAATAAAGTGAAGGTTCTGGAGTGGTCATCTCAGTCTCCTGACCTCAATATCATTGAGCTACTTTGGGGAGATCTTAAATGTGCAGTTCATGCAAGACAGCCCAAGAATTTACAGGACCTGGATGCTTTTTGCCAGGAAGAATGGGCAGCTTTACCATCTGAGACATCCACACATACCACAAAAAACTTCAAGCTATCATTGATGTTAAAGGGGGAAATATACCATATTAAGAACTGGGGTATGTAAACTTGTGATCAGGGTCTTTTGGGTAATTTCTGTTGTCATTATGATTGAAAAAGGGTAAACACAGTTGATTGATAATAAATGGCTTCAGCGAAACACTAACCATAAGTGAAAGAAAAGTTTTTGTGTTATCATTCATGTTCTCTGAAAAATGACCAAGAAATCATAAATTCTGCCAGGGTATGTAAACTTATGAGCATAACTGTATCCTGTTGCGAACCAGTAGTAAAGGGAAGTAGAACCCACCTCTGAACTGCCAACAACCTAAATCATTTCCTCTTTTTTTAAAAAAAATTAAATAAATATTTTGGTTGTTTTAAAATAAAAAATAAAAAAATGATAAAATACTATCCTCTCAGAAAAGGAATAATAAAAATCAAACAAAAAAGCAGCTTAGCTTTTAGTACAACATTTAATCTTGGTGACCTAGAAAAATATTGATCAGTCTTTCCATTAGGTCAATAAAGAATCAGTTCAGAAGTAGAGAACAAACATGCCATCACTGAAAATTCATGATGGAACATAATTATTAACACAAGTGTAACATTTCAAGGCCACAATGATAAAGTCTTTTCATTCGAACATAATCTATTTCAAAGTATAATAGTTACAATGCATCCAAAATTTTTCATTTCTTGATAAAGTCTACATTTTTATTATTGAATCCAGTATGAATCACATTTAAGCCCAATGCATCTTCCCAAAAGTACATTGAACAAATGTTTTATAATTGGGACAATTCTATACAATACATTTAATTGATTCTTCTCTCATTTTGATGGTGATTACAATTTCTAAGCATCTGGAAGATCCAAGTTTGCTCTAATATAAAGTATTGTATTACAACGTTCTCTCCTATTCAAATAATACTTATAAACAAAGACTAAAGACCTATCTGGATAAAACTTGTACTTCTATGTTTTTAGCATTCTCCAAACAGCCTTTTGGATGTCCTTGTTCCTGAAGCTATAAATGAGGGGGTTGAGGACTGGGGGCAAAACTGTGTAGAGAACAGCAGAGAGCAAATCCAAAGTCTGGGAGGAAAGACTTTGGGGCCGCATGTATGCAAAAAGAGTAGAGATCAAAAATAAAGAAAAGACAGTCAGGTGGGGAGTACATGTGGAGAAAGCTTTATATCTGCCTTGAACTGAAGGGACTTTTACCACAGCCAAAAAAATGTAGCCATAGGAGATAAAGATGAGTCCACTACAAAATGAATCTACAATGATCGCTACAACCAAAATTAAAATTTGATTAATTCTTGTATCAGTACAAGAAATCTTTTGTAAATGAGGAACATCACAGAAAAATTGTTCAATTCTATTGGATTTGCAGAAATTTAACCTGAATGTAAGAATGGTGTGTAACAAAGCATGGATCAAATTGCTTATCCAGGAAGCAGCTGCCATTTGTAAACAGGCATCCCAGTTCATCATTAGAGTATATTGCAGAGGATGGCAAATGGCCACGTAACGGTCATAAGCCATGACAGTCAGCAAAGAAAGCTCAGAACCTCCAAAGGTGAAAACTGAGAAGACCTGAGCAGCACATCCAACATAGGAGATCTGCCTGTTATTTGTCAAAGAAGCAGCCATGGCCTTAGGAATCATAGTTGAGATGAAGCAAACATCAGAGAATGACAAATTGACCAAAAAGAAATACATTGGAGCATGAAGGTGGTGATTCAGGATCACAGCAACAAAGAGAAGGACATTTCCTGTTAAGGATAATAAGTAAATGACGAGAAAGATTACAAAATACAAAATCTGCATATCATGTTCTTCAGAAAATCCCATCAGAAGGAATTCTGTTATAATGGATCCATTGGCCATTTAGTTTCTCCGACTTCTTCTGGATAGAAAGAATATCATAGGAAATTAGTAGAGAAAATGAAGGTACAGAAATACTCATATTGTAATAATAATGATATATGCATACTATTAAATTCTAATTTTCCTAATGTTTGGTATCATGGTCACTCATTCTTCAAAAGTAAAATAGCCCATTATACATCTAAAAATATTTAGATTTTTTTTCTCTGCATCATATATGACAAAGTATATCAATTTCCTGTTTGTTAGAGTGGATTACATTGAACAAAAAGAGGCCCTTAGGGAAAGAGACTATAATAATACTAAAAAAGAAAGAAGGAAACAAAGATCAAAACTGAAACAATGAAAAGATTGATATATTATAGCTGGTTTGTTAAAAGAATTTTTTGTTCCTAGGCACAATACTATGTATATAGCAAAAATGTACATATATTATACTCTTTCTTTCTCTATTTTCCCCAGGAAAATGAATAATATTGATTTGTATGTTAATTTTTAAAAAGCTGCTAACAAGATAGAAAATGAATATATAAATTTTACCATTCAAAATTTTTCTGTACGTATTTTCAATTTCATTTATATAATTAAGGAATTCAATATATTTGTTTAAGTAACTATTATTCAACAGGAAACATTTACATTTTCATACAGGGTGGGGGAGGTGAGATATTGCACATTTCTATTGAAAGTTATATTTTCTTAAGTTAAACTGTGCCTCCCTCTCTCTCTCTCTCACACACACACAAACACAAACAACAATTTCATTGGATAGTATCGTATAGTCCTCCTGGATTTCATGCATATGTCTGTTAACATATATCTGAATTCAATGAAGCTAATAGTGATGTAAATAGGCATACAATTGCAGAATAAAGAATTTAATGACTTACTAGAGTGATATAACAAGTGCCACATGAAATAAATATTGATACAGTAATCTGTTCATTATTATGTGATCATTGAATCAATTACTTTTTAAACAAAAGTTTTGTAAAAAGTGAAAAATGGAACTACCTTGGAATACTTATAAATAGTTTCTTTCATGATATTATGAATGGTGATAAAGCTGATATATTTTTCTTAATAAATCTATATTTATTTAAGTTTATTCTTGGCAGTCCTTGAAACCAAACAAATACATTTCAGATCATGTATATTTTTAACAGGGATAAATAACTTCTTTATTTGAATCATTTTGAATCATATCTTAGGTTGTAAAGCTGATTGTTAGATTTGTGAAAAGTAGAAAGATTACTGTATCACCCTAGATAAAAATTGTGGCCAGTCCAAAAATAGATTTTTATGGCATTATACATTATAATCTTCCTAAAAGCAACATTCCATAGCTAAAATCCTGCACATGAAAATTGTTTTCTTAAGTGTTCTACTTACCACTGTTTTTTACTGTCTTGAAATATGATTGAAAGGTAACAATGCAAATACATCTGTATTTTTCTAATATTTTATAGATTCTAACTCTGCTTTAAATAATTAAAAAAAAGTACTACTATATCACCTTTGTTTTGTGCTTATGAAATTACTCCCTGGGGAATGCTCATAATTGTCATGCTGAAGTGAATGTCTATATTACAAAACAAGAAAATAATTGATTTCATTTGCTATCTATCTATTCTCCCTCATCATATTTTAAGAAAAAAGCTGAATTAAATGAGCATCTTGTCTGGCCTCCTGCTGAAAGAGCCAATGATTGATATTTTCTCCTGGTCCCAAATTTATGATTCTGCAATGCAAGTAAAATATTGCTGTATTCAAGAATAATTAAGATTGTAGTCCATGTTTCTTCCTTCTGTTCCTGAGTAAACAGAACCCTCCCCCCCCGAGAATTGATGGACTGCAGTTGTTTTATAAGCTTTGAAACATATCTTCGTGAAATACTATACCTCTGTGAAGTATACCACAAACTTCATGTGGCAAAGTAAAATGGCTTTGTTGCTTCTTTGGTGGTCCATCTTGGAAGTTCTCATAAACACTTCCAGTTACTAAAATAGGAAGATGAAGTTTTGAAAAGACCCACTGTGCACCGGTCCCCTACTCAACTTCACAAAAAGATCTACATCAATTCACCTAGCCATAGGAATTCCTAATTAGAATCCACATTCCCATAGGAAACTTTAACATATTTTAAACTTGTATAATTTGCCACATTATCTATGGAAGGGGAGAGTAAGTAATATAATGGTTTGGTATAGCAGAAATGCCATGAGAAAGGCTTCAATGTTTAAGCCTAATGCTTGAAAATAAAATAGAAATAGCTTACTAAGGGGTTAAAACTGCAAACTCGGGGCACATGTACCAGAGAATAGGAATTTGATGCTTTGATGACCCAGTTATTGAAGGCTTGCTCTTTAAACAAATCAAAAGCTAAAAATGCTAGCTTGGTATGGATGTGGGTTTGGGTCCTCCTGTCCATTTTCTATAAGAAAGACCACTATATAAGCTTAGTCTTGCCACTCTCTCAGTGAATAGGATGTTATATTCTGTCCCCTGTGCAGTTCAATAAAATTGACTCAAGCTTGTGGTTTCCACTTATCAATTGGATTATGGGGTTTCATTGGGGTCCCATTGGGATCTTATCTGAGATAGGATTTTTTTTAAATTAAAATTTATATTTATATGCCGCCCTTCTCTGGAGACTCAGGGTGGCTTACAAAGCATTAAGCAATAGCCTTCATACTTTTGTATATTTTATACAAAGTCAGCTTATTGCCCCCACAAACTGGGTCCTCATTTTACCCACCTTAGAAAGGATGGAAGGCTGAATCGACCTTGAGCCTGGTGAGAATTGAACTCGCAGTAATTGCAGGCAGCTGGATGTTAAATGCTGCCTTAGTAGGAGGCATTAGCCTCCTACACCACTCAGACTCCTAGGATGAGGCCAGGAAGGGTATTAAACTTGATTGAAGGAATGTGTGATCTCCACTCATCAATAGGGTCATGGAGGTTTTATTCCTTCCCATTTCCCATTTGTCTGGCCATATAATTAATTACATGTTGCTTTCCTCTTCATTTTCCAATTCATACAAATCCAATTAATCAAAATTAGTTTAGAAAACCTAACAGGTTTCTTACATTTCAATGGAGTTAAAATAATATTATCTAAGATAAATATGCTTAAGGAACAGGATCCAAATCCTGACATAAGAATTAATAGAAATGACTCGTGAATTATATACTCCTATATATGTTACATGTTTATAGAATATTATTTACATTGGATATATAAATATACAAATATCAATTTCAAACATTGCAAGTGAGAAACAAATCATCCTTCAAGATCAGATAGGCTTTTTACTGAATTTTTTTTCTTTGGAGAGGAAGATGGTTTAATGCAATGGTTAAAATAGAGGGCTAGAAACCAGGTGAATGAGTACTAGGTCTCCCCTAGACATGAAGCAAACTACATAAAAAGTAGCAAAAATACATGAAAGAACAAACAATTTTAAACATCTGTAATTTTGTAATATTTTAAAAAGAAAATCTTAACTTTAAAGTTAACAAAGCCTGTTCCATGTTTTCCCAAAGAAAGAAAAATATGAGAAGTTGAACAATAACAGCAGAACAAGCCTGCTGCTGTCATGTCTATGACTGAAAGTTTCCTGAAAGGCTATTGTGTTTGTTATGTAACATAGGAATCTAGACCTGACAGATTGATGAATGGTTCAGGTATTTTATGGAGATAGATAGATGATAGATAGATAGATAGATAGATAGATAGATAGATAGATAGATAGATAGATAGATAGATAGATAGATAGACAGACAGACAGACAGATATAGATATAGATATAGATATAGATAGTTTCTTTTTTCTTTTTTCGTAGGCTTCGTATGCTTTTCTATCTAGCCAGGTTTTACCTACGTAAGTTGGTAAAACCAAAATGGTCCATCTGAGTCTCCCAGAAAGCAACAGAGAATTGCAGTTGGCTAGAGAAGAGAGAGGCCCAGAACCTGTGAATGTGATTTCACAAACCAGGGCTGCAGAACAACATAACTTACGTAGGTAAAACCTGGCTAGATAGAAAAGCAGATATAGATAGATATATACTTTAACAAGGGTTTTTTTACTCTTAACAAAGAAGAGCATGATTCTATTGAAGCTACTGTATATATGGGTGTATTTGACAGCAGCCATTTTCAAGGACATTATCTCTGAAAGTTTACAGTTGGTGATAGTTATAATGCATCCAGAGTTCTTCATTTCTTGATAAATTCTATATTTTCAATGTGGAATTCAGCATGAATCCAATTCAGCATGAATCCAAGCAGGCATTAAGCCTACTTCCTCTTTCAAAACTATATTAAAGAAGACATTACAGAAATAGGATAATTCTGTGCCATATATTTAACTGCTCCTTCCAGCATTTAAATAATTAACATTTCAAGCACTTGAAAGATCCATTTAAAAATAATTACCTTAATGTGAAGATTTTGCATTACAAAGTTGTATACTATATGAATAATGGTTATAAATAAAGGGGAAAAACCCTGGATAGATATTTTTTTAATTTATTTTTAGAAAATTCATATTTATCTCAGTTTATTTGTCTTAGGCATAAGCAATTGCAACACTTGAGAACAAATACACTTCAGTTCAGATATATTGCTGTCTTGAAGTATGATTAAAAAGTGACAATGCAAATCTGCACTTTTCTACCATTCATAGATTCTAACTCTCTACTATGAAGAACTAAGAGAAATAACAGTTATATTGCCCTTGTTTTCTATTGTGCTTCAAGTCACTCCCTGGGGAATGATCATAATTGTCATGCTGAACTGAATATCTAAATTACAAAACAATAAAATAATTGATTTCATCTGTATTATTATGTTCTCATCATATACACCAGAGGCAGGTTCCAAATCCTGTTGCTACCGATTCGCTCGTGCGTGTGCACATGCTTGTGCGTGCATGCAGCGCTTCTGTGCATGTGCAGAAGCATCTGGGTGGGTCAGCAGAGCCTCCCGCCGCTACTGGTTTACCTGATCCAGTGTGAACTGGTAGCAACCCATGACTGATACACATCATACATTATGCATCATACATACATGTTCTTCCTGCATTAGCTTAGGAAGTTCAGACTGCCGCAGGAACTGTTGATACAGTTCTATAGAGGAATTACTGAGTGTATCATGTGAACTTCAATAACTGTCTGGTTTGGTACAGCAACTAAACAGAACAGGTTTCATCACTGGAGGCTTTCAAGAAGAGGTTGGACTTCCAGAAATGATGTAGGGTCTCCTGCTTGAGTGGGGAGTTGGACTAGATGGCCTACTAGGTCCTTTCAACTCTGTTAATCTAAACTTTCTTACAGGTACAAACTCCAAAGATAGTTAGAACTGCAGAGAAAACAATTGAAACCAGCCTTTTTTCCATTGAAGACTATATTTATTGGGTCAGAAAGGGGGCTGAGAAAATATCTACAGACTCCTTATATCCTGGAAGTAAATGGTTTCAAATCCACCCCTCAGGCTATCACTATAGGGCATTGCATGCCAAACAATTAGACATAGGGACAGTTTTTTCCTCTCATACCATCATTCTGCTGAACACTAATCCTTATTGTATTGTTTTTGTCTAAGTATATTTACCAATGTTGTATGGTTATATTATTATTATTATTATTATTATTATTATTATTATTATTATTATTATTATTATTATTATTTTCTTATCCTCTATTCTATCACCTATTATTGGTATCACATTAGGATTATTATTACTTAGAATTCCTGGGATCCTATCAGTCAGAAAAAAAATACCAAACATTTAGTTTTTTAAAAAAGTGAAAACTTCTGGATGGGGGTGGGCAACCTGATGCTATCCAGAAAGCTTGGACTACGTTTCCCTTGGGTATTAGGGAACACAAATGGGAATTGCCTTTTCAAGTACTTAGAGCCTGACTACCTAAGTGAAGGCATTTCAATAGATGTTGAAATCTGCAGGAGAAACCCAGAATCTGCACTATTTTTGAGACTGATGTAGAGGGAGGATCTTCCTGCATCATTCCCAAAATTTAGAAGGCACTTATTAAGCATTTGCATTTGGCTATCACTCTGCCTTTATAAAATAAATTTAAAAATTCACTTCTTTTTAGTTTGCTTTTTGGGGGCCAATGGTTTGATTGTTTGGATTTTAATTTGCCAATCATCTTTTTCTTTATTGTAACTATTTCACTAGTTTCTTTGGGACAGGAACAATACTTATTTGCTTATCTTTTTAATTATAAAACTAATTTAAATTATAAAATGCCCTGGCTGTTCAACAGTTGTTCCAAAGGATCATTCAGATTACAGGAATTGGTAGGAGAGCAAGTTCAGCACATTTGCTGAACAACTTACATTTCCCATTAGAACAAAAGTGTATCTGAATCCTACAGAATTTGACTTTGTTTAACTTATATGCCATCCACCTCCCCTAGAGATAACTTTAGGTGGCTTATAATCAATAAAAACATCAAACTTTAACATATTTAGAGAATAAATATTAACCCTAAAATTATTTCAAAAATGTAAATCCTACTAAGTAGTAGATACAACAATGGATGTATTGAACTCTCCAAAATAATCAATTTATTTAACCCTAAATGTTCCCTATGAAGAGTCTTTCAAACCGTAGAACTTTTTCTCTTTTTCATACCACAACAGACACAAACATTTCAAAACAATTTCAAGGCGTAGGTTTTGATGCAGTGTGTCGGAAACATTTTCACTTTGTTCCCAAATGCCAAGCTGTAAAGTAAACCAACAAGTTTCTCTCTCACCATTTATATAGTAAAAGTCTTGTTTGTGAAGTCATATGAAATCACAACTGTATTAATAAAATTTACAAATAATGAAAAGCTTCATATAAAAAAGAAATTCAACTATTGATATCCCAGATCCCCCCCCTCCCAAGTTTTATCAGAACAGAGGTCTTCTTAGTATTCTCCATTCATTCTACAATTTATCTGCCTTTCAGTTAGGGATTAGTAACCAGAGTTTTACAGACATCCACCAAGCTGTCTGCCACCTGATTTAGATGCCAAAAATAATACTAAAAGCAAAAATGTAATATAAGCTTGGTGAGCTTCAAAAAATGCCAGTCTTTGTCACCTTTATTTCCATGAATACTTCTATGGCCTACAGGAGCAGAATACAGGGTAGGTGATGACATCACAATACTTTATGTAGAAGTGAAATACCTGCTGCCCTCCTCTTTCCCACTAAGAAGGCAAAGGACCAATGGTATAGGACAGTGATGGCTAACCTTTTTGCCATCGCGTGCCAAAAGTGGGGGGAGCATGGGAGGTCACGGGTACGGGTGCCCACATCCATAATTCAATGCACCCTGCCCTCCTGCGCATGCACACGTGATCCCCCCACACTTCCTCCTGCTTTTGGCATGTGATGGCCCGGTGGGCCCGGTAGGCCCATTTTCCCCCCTCCCCAGGCTCCAAAGGCTTTCTAGGAGCCTGGGGAGGGCAAAAACAGCCTTCCCCATCCTCCTGGAGGCCAGAAACAGCCAGTTTCCTGACTTCCGGTGGGACCGGAAGGCGTGAAAATCAGTTGGCCGGTGCGTGCATGCGCACTGGAGCTAAGCTAGGGCAACACTCATGTGCCCACCAATATGGCTCTGTGTGCCACCTGTGGCACCCGTGCCATAGGTTCACCATCACGGGTATAGGAGAAGACATTCTGAGCAAATACCAATAGACCTGAACCACTGCTGTTATTAAATTTAATTTTAAATGTCTAGAAGATAAACTGCGACCCACTATGTCATCCTTTCAGAGCTGTTTCCCTACCAGAATCCTCAGCATCTTCAACAAGAATGAAGCTCCCAATGTTATGCCTTCACTTGAAAACCTGGGCATACACTCAGAGATAGCATTTGCTGAGTGATAATATATAGCACAGTCAAATGACAGAACAGGAAATGATTTGTGACAATTTGTATTATGTCATAATCTAGTATCTAGCTGTGGATAGATGCTAGGTATGCATCTTCATATACCCCAGAGCAACTGTGTAGTTTTGTATATGTTGTAAGCTAAACAGAGTTCCCATAAGTCTCAGACAAAATCTTTTGATTAAAAGAAGATAAAAAAATAGGAGGTGAAAGATTCAATGAAGACTTCAAATCTTTCAATGAGAACTGAGCATATAGAAAGACCTTAAACTGTTAAATGAATTGGGGGGGGGGGGCGGGGAGAGAAAAGAAAAAAAGAAAAGAAAAGAAGTCAATGGAAGAGAATGAAAGGGATGTTTAATTGGCTTCCTATCCCTTTTATGAATAACCAGGATGGAGAACAGTGGGAGGGATGATGTTGAATTGAGAGGCAGTTCAGTGACCTATTTGATCCCTCCAAATATATCAGAGATGTCACAGGATGATTTGTGTCATAGATAAACTGGTTATGTTCATACATGTTGGCGAAAAGACCAACATGCTAAGTGTAGTTAGGGATTTTTGGGGAGGGGAGGGGACTGTGTTGCTACACATCTGATACTGACTTCATCTGATTTTGGTGCTCATTCAAGAACTGGCTATTTGCATTTGAGGCTTAGTGGATCCAATCTCTCCTATTACCTCCCTGCCATGTCCTATGATTAGATTTTGTTTTGTATCTACAAGTAGTACTTGACCTATGATCAAAATTGAGACCAGAATTTCCATTGCTAAGCAAGGCAACTGTTAAGTAAGTTGCACTCAATTTTACAACCTTACCTAGCGCTACACTTCCTTATCCATAACAAGTGTCAGGTATGAAGGTACATTGTAGTATATGAGCATTTTTACAAAGATGGGAAAGTTCTTCCTTAATTTCAACTCCTGGGTTGGTGGATTCTGGTTGAAGAACTTGCTGGCTCAAGAATTCTGGGAGTTGAAATCCACAATCTTAAATATGGTAAAGTTGATCAACATTGTTCAATGCAAATTTGTTCTATTCAATAAATCTCTGGTTCTTGATTGAGGAACTTTGCTCCTATCTCCAAAATACAGATAGAGCCAGGAATTTTTGAACTTGGGAGTCTGATTAATACTAATTTCAGGAGATGTGTCTGAGCTAATTTTTTACAGAATACATAATGGAAGGATAAAATTGGTTATAAAATGAGATTATGGCCAATATTTCTGAAAGATGATTGGGCAACTTCATGGAGTATTGGTCTATCAATAGCCATTAACTTTGCTGGCCATTCATTACCTCTAAAATCACAGAGACCATTGTCTTAATTACAGTTTAGGCCTATCCAACTACATTTTTTCCACAGTACTATAAATGTCAAATGTGTTTAGCTTTCAATACAATTCATCTTGGCTCTGATAGCAACTCAAATCAGCAAGTATTGCAAGAGAAAGGAGAAAGACCTCTCTCTGTTCTTCTATTTGTATTGATGGTTTTAATTTTAGGCAGGTTTTTGAATAATTTCCAGGCTTAGAAGGGGCTGTGTAGAGCTGATTTTCAAATATTAACATTTTAGAATTATAGAATCATAGGGCTGGAAGGGACTTTGGAGGTCTTCTATTCCACCTCCTGCCTCCTGCCTCCTAATCATCTTTGTTGCTTTTTTCTGCACTTTTTCTAGAATCTCAACATCTTTTTTGTATTCTGATAACCAAAACTGGATACAGTATTCCAAATGTGTTCTTACCAAAACAGTGTAAAGCAGTGTATGTCCAATTAAACTTGGCCAATAAAGAATTCTATTCTATTCTATTCTATTCTATTCTATTCTATTCTATTCTATTCTATTCTACTCTACTCTACTCTACTCTACTCTACTCTACTCTACTCTATAAATACGTCATATGACCTGAATACTGTCCCTCTGTTGATGCATCCTAAGACTAATAATAAGAGTTATAAGCTGAATAAACAGTGGTTAGCTGCTGCAAGATTGCACAAACTGACTACAAGCGACAGCATGACGAAGTAGCAACAAAATTTCATTGGAAGATCAAGGAATGCCATTTGTCTGTAAGGCAACTTTATTCAGAACAGCTTACATCCTGCAGCAATACCTGTAATGCCATACAACATCCACATCTGCCTATGTCAGGTCCTTGGGAAGGACTCAATAGCTGGATGAAAATGCAAATTCCTGTCTGAACATCTAGATGATTGTGTTACAAACAAAAATAATAGTTCATTTTTAATGGCAAAGTTAGTAAGGTCTTTTATTCCAAAAATGGGCTGTCAAAAGTAATGAATAGAAATATTGAAAATGGCACTCTAAATTAGTATAATTCAGATAGTATCTTGACTTTTACATTCAATGACTAATTTAATAAATCAATAGGAACAAAAAGAAAAAGAAGGCTCAATGTATTTTACTGAAATGCTAATTAAAAAGATGTGGAGTAGGTGGACAATTTATTTAGTAAACAAATAGTCCTGGTTAAAGGTAAAGGTAAAGGTTCCCCTCGCACATATGTGCTAGTCGTTCCTGACTCTAGGGGGCGGTGCTCATCTCCGTTTCAAAGCCAAAGAGCCAGCACTGTCCAAATACATCTCCCTGGTCATGTGGCTGGCATGACTAAATGCAAAGGCACATGGAATGCTGTTACTTTCCCACCAAAGATGGTCCCTATTTTTCTACTTGCATTTTTTTATGTGCTTTTGAACTGCTAGGTTTGCAGAAGCTGGGACAAGTAACAGGACCTCACCCTGTTACATGGCACTAGGGATTTGAACTGCCAAATTGCCAACCTTTCAATCAACAAGCTCAGCATCTCAACCACTGAGCCAGCACATCCCTATTAGTCCTGATTAGTGTAGCATATATTTGAAAATACCAATCATTTTGATATGATCTCTTTCAGAACCAAAAGAATTACTAAGAGAAGTTCTCCAGGTTCTAAAATATGCTTCTTTTAAAAAGCAGCGTATCAGTGAAGTCTACAGAATGCTTTAGTTTAGAAATAAATTAAAATGTAGGGCATACTGAACTCTAAATAATGCCTTTGGTTAGAAATAAACTTAGCATCCTTCAAAAACTTTGGCAGTCAAAGAACCTGAATATAGATCATCTTTCTTTTGAGGCTTAAAAGCTAATGGGAAATCAGCATATAAACATGAAAAGCTACTAGAAAATTTGACTTCAACTGCCACAACCTAAAGCATTTCCTTTTTTAAAAAAAAATGTTTAATTTGCTTTAATACCATTAAAAATGATAAAAATCCCACCCTTTCAAAACAGAATAAAAATAAACAAATATAACATAGCTTTTAACATAACATTTAATCTTGGTGACATAAACAATTTTGACCAGTCTTTGCATTATGTCAATAGAGAATCAATTCAGAAGCAGGGAAGGATCAGTGCAACCTTGAAAATTCAAGATTGAACAAAATTATTAACCCCAGTGGAACTTTTCCAGATAACAATGATATTGTCTTTTCATTGGAACAGAATACTTTATTTCAAAGTATGATAGTTACAATAAATCCAAAGTTCTTTGTTTTTTGATAAATTCTACATTTTCAGTATAAAATCCAGTACACATCTAGCACATTTAAGCCCACTTTCTTTTTCTAAAACTATATTAAACAAAAGGTTACAAAAATGGGATAATTCTATGCCATACCTTTAGTATTTTAGCATCTTCAGCATTTACATAGTAATTAACATTCAAGTGTTTCAAAGACCCATTTTAAAATAATCACTTTAACGTGGAGATTTTGCATTGCAAAATTGTATGCTATATGAATCATGCTTATAAATAAAGATAAGAGACCTATCTACAGAAAACTTGTACTTCTATATTTTTAGCATTTTCCACACAGCCTTTTGAATATCCTTGTTCCTGAAGCTATAAATGAAGGGATTGAGGAGTGGAGGCAAAACTGTATAAAAAACAGCGGAAAGCAAATCCAAAGTATGGGAGGACAGACTTTGGGGCCTTATATATGCAAACAAAGCAGAGATCAAAAACAAAAAAAAGACACTTAGGTGAGGAGTACATGTGGAGAAAGCTTTGTACCTGCCTTGAACTGAAGGGATTGTCATCACAGCGGAGAAAATGTAGCCATATGAAATAAAAATGAGTCCAGTACAAAATGAAGCTATAATAAATGCTAAAACCAATATCAGAATTTGATTAATAATTGTATCAGTACAAGAAATCTTTTGTAAATTAGGAACATCACAGAAGAATTGCTCAATTATATTAAATTTGCAGAAATTTAACCTGAATGTAAGAATGGTGTGTAGTGAAGCATAGATCAAGTTGCTTATCCAAGAAACAGCTGCCATTTGTAAACAGGCACCCCAGTTCATCATCAGTTTATATTGCAGAGGATGGCAGATGGCCACATAACGGTCATAAGCCATGACAGTCAACAAGGAAAGCTCAGAACCTCCAAAGGTGAAAACTGAGAAGACCTGAGCAGCACATCCAACATAGGAGATCTGCCTGTTATTTGTCAAAGAAACAGCCATGGCTTTAGGGGTCATAGTTGAGATAAAGCAAACATCAGAGAATGACAAATTGACCAAAAAGAAATACATGGGAACATGAAGGTGGTGATTCACGATCACAACAACACCAAGAAGTAAATTTCCAACTAAGGCTAATAAGTAAATGACAAGAAATATTACAAAATACAAAATCTGCATGTCATGATCATCAGAAAATCCCATCAGAATGAATTCTGTCACAGTGGATTGGTTGGCCATCTAATTTATCTAACTCCTTCCAGATAGAAAGAAAATATAATAGCAAATTAGTAGAGAAAACAAATTGGTTACAGAATTATTCATGCTGTATGTAATAATGCACACTATTAAATTATAATTCGTAATGTTTGTAAGAGGATATTACTCATTCTTCAAATGCAGAATAGCATCTCATATTTCTAAAACACACACACACACACATTCTCATATATGACAAAGTTTATCAAATTCCTATCTGTTGGAGTGGATTCCATTGACAAGCAGAGGAATTCTATAGAAAGAGACCATAGTGATAATGAGAAAGTGGGAGGAGGGAGAGAAGAGAGAGAGAGA
>WNWU01013525.1:3454862-3527291 GCA_012654045.1 Ptyas mucosa
GGGAAAGGGAAAGGGAAAGGGAAAGGGAAAGGGAAAGGGAAAGGGAAGGGCCCCTCATTGACCCTTACTGAGGATATGAGTGGTAAACTAATAGTTCATTTGATAGTAATGTCTTTTATTCTAAATCCATGCTATCCAAAAGACACAAATGTGTTTCTCTGAAAACACAATCCACCCCAATAATAAGTCCAACCCTATTTTTTGCGGGTAGGCCTAATTTTACCTACCTTGAAAATAAGCATGGAGGGATGGGTGTGGCCAGCATGAGTGGTGGCATGGGTGTGGGTGTGGATGTGCAACTGTCTGGCTGCAGCTGCAGCCCATTAGATCCTTGGAGCAGCACAAATACCGCTTTTGCCCTTCTCTTTCTGGGTGCAGCGCTTCTGCTTGCTGGGCTGCTTTCCCAAAGCCAGCAGCTCCGTGGCCAGCTGCTTTGCTTTTTCCCTCTTTTTGGGAGGCTTTTTGTCGAATGGGAGGAAAATGAGAGGGGGGATTTTCCTACCTGTCATCTATCCCTCAAGCTCAGCACAGATTGAGGGAAGGATGGCAGGCAGAAAAATTACCCCCCCCCCCATTTTCCTCCCATTTGCCAAAAAGCCTCCATTCTGAATGCTGAAGGTTTGGAATGAAGGTGACAGTGCATCCACGGTGCATCCAGCTCACCAAGTCTGGCCTGCTGCACCTCTAAAAAAGTAAGACTACCTCAAAAATAAGCCCAAGTGCTTACTTTCAAGTTAAAAGAAAATAAGACTCTGTCTTATTTTCTGAGAAACATAGAAAAAGTATTGAAAATGGTACTCCAAATTTTTATAATTCAACTTGATTTTACATAGTGTCTCACTTTGTATATTAATAGGAATAAAAAGAAGAATCATCCTGAATATATCTTCATAAAATCCTAATTAAAATGAGGGAGGTTAAGTAGCCAATTAAATTAGTAATGATTAGTGTAGCATAGAGTTTGAAATTTCAATCAATTTGATGTCATCTGTTTCAGACACAATATTATAAGTGTCAGGCTGTGATGTTATCTCGAATAAATTTCATTTCCAAACAAATAGTCTTTGATGAAAGCTTTCATTTATTGAGAATAACGATCTGCCCTGACTCCATTGCAGCTGAAACTGACCCTCTGACCCCAAACCCTTCCCTTTCCATTCCCCAATTCTCAGCGTCTCATTGGCCATCTTCCAAGTCACCCTCCTCATCTCTACTACTTTTTTATTTTATTTTATTTTATTTTATTTTATTTTATTTTATTAATATGCCGCCCTTCTCCGGAGACTCAGGGCGGCTTACAATGCGCTAAGCAATAGCCTTCATACTTTTGTATATTTATAAAAAGTCAGTTTATTGCCCCCATAATCTGGGTCCTCATTTTACCTACCTTAGAAAGGATGGAAGGCTAAATCAACCTTGAGCCTGGTGGGATTTGAACTTGCAGTAATTGCAGGCAGCAGATGTTAAGTGGATGTTAATGACTGCCTTAGTCTACTGAGCCACCAGAGCTCTCTTCAACTCTACTACTTCAACTCACAGGAATGTGCCCCCTCCCATCCCATCTTCTAGGGGATATTATCTGCCGGGAAAATAAGTAGGTGAAAGTCAAGCTTCTTCTTCTTCTCTCATGTCAGCACTGGAGTGAATTGTAGCTTGGAGTACTGACATCCGGCCTCTCCCCCTTCATTTTCCCAGGGAGGCCTGCTGCAAGAAAAACAGCAAGTTAAGTACCATTACCCTGTTTGAGGGTGATTCCCCCCTCCTGCCTTGTCCGGGTGATCTGCATGGAATTTGGCTATAAGGCGGTCAGCTTGGATGTTTGTGCTCTTCACCCAGGAAGCCTCTGACAAAGGATAACCCTTCCATTTAATTAAGTATTGGAGGCACCCCATGTGCCACCTCAAATCGAGAATTCACTGTACCTCATAGTGAGTGTGGCCCCCAATGACCAGGGGCCCTGGGGGTTCACATGGCATCCAAGCTGGCTGGGGTCAAAACTGGCTCTTTTCCAGTTGCCTGAATTAAGCTTTCCTCAGATAGCTTATTTTCTCCCATGACGTCCGGACTGCTTCTCCATTCACTCTGTACCTCAGGAAGGGAACTGGAGATTTGGAGGTCAGCCAGCTTGGCTTGGAAAGGAGTTTTGGCTGTCTGTCAGGTTGCGATGTTATCTCGAATAAATTTCATTTCCAAACAAATAGTCTTTGATGAAAACTTTCATTTATTGAGAATAATGATCTGTCCCCGACTCCATTGCGGCCGAAACTGCCCCTCTGACCCCAAATCCTTCCCTTTCCATTCCCCAATTCTCAGCATCTCATTGGCCATCTTCCAAGTCACTCTCCTCATCTCTACTACTTCAACTCACAGGAATGTGCCCCCTCCCATCCCAAGCTGCTTCTTCTTCTCTCATGTCAGCACTGGAGTGAATTGTAGCTTGGAGTGCTGACAAAAGGTCTTTTAGCTTGTTAGATATGCTTTCTAAATGTTGGGTATCAGTGAACTCTGCAGAATGTCTTCATTTAAAAATAAATTAATCATCCTTCAAAAATGATGGCAATCATGGGCTCTGGATATAGATTATCTTTTTTGTGTGGAATAAAAGCTAATGTGAAAAGAAAATAAATTTATAAAAATAAAAAGCTAGTTTCAGATTTCAGTTGTCAGCTTTCCCCAACTTTCACAATCCAAAGCATATATACATATATGCAAAATGAAAACAAATAACATAAACATGTCATTCCCTCTAGAAAATATAAAAAATACACAAAAAACTGCTCGTATTTTAATACATTTAATCTTGGTAACATGGACTAATATTAATAAGTCTTTGCATTATTCAATAGAAAATCAATTTTGAAGCAAAGAACAAACAAAGATCACCAGTGTAAAAGCCATAATGATACTGTCTTTCCATTCAGACAGAATCATCTATTTCAAAGTATGATAGTTACAATGCATCCAAAGTTCTTCATTTCTTGATAATTATCAAGAATATTATTCTTGATAATATGGAACTCAGAATATATCCAACATATTTAAACCTAATTCCTCTTTCCAGAAATGTATTTATTAAACAAAACTTTACAGGTGGGAAATTCCATTTCTTTAATTGCATCTTCCAATATTTAGATAGTAATTAACATTTCAAGCACTTGAAAGAGCCACTTAAAAATAATTGCTTTAATGAGGAGATTTTGCATTGCAAAATTGTATCATATAGTAGTAATGCTTATTTTTTAAAAAAGACAAAAGAACTATATACAGAAAAGCCTACATAGATAAAACTGGCACTTTTACTTTACTTTTATTTTTAGTATTTTCCACACACACTTTTGGATGTCTTTGTTCCTGAAGCTATAAATGAGGGGATTGAGGAGTGGGGGCAAAACTGTGTAAAGAATAGCAGAGAGCAAATCCAAAGTATGAGAGGAAAGACTTTGAGGCTTCATATATGCAAACAGAGCAGAGACAAAAAATAAAAAAAAGACAGTCAAGTGGGGAGTACATGTGGAGAAAGCTTTATATCTGCCTTGAACTGAAGGAATTTTCAGCACAGCAGAGAAAATGTAGCCATAGGAAATAAAAATGAGTCCACTGCAAAAGGAATCAACAATAATAGCTGTAACCAAAATTAGAATTTGATTAATTCTTGTATCAGTACATGAAATGTTTTGAAGATGAGGAATATCACAGAAAAATTGCTCAATTCTATTGAATTTGCAGAAATTTAACCTGAATGTGAGAATGGAATATAGTAAAGCATTGGTCAAATTGCTTATCCAAGAAGCAGCTGCCATTTGCAAACAGGCATCCCAGTTCAGGATTAGAGTATATTGCAGAGGATGGCAGATGGCCACATAACGGTCATAAGCCATGATAGTAAGCAAGGTAAGCTCAGAACCTAGAAAGGTGATAATTGAAAATACCTGAGCAGCACATCCAATATAAGAGATCCTCCTCTTGTTTCTCAAACAAATAGACATAGCTTTAGGAATCATAGTTGAGATGAAGCAAACATCAGAGAATGACAAGTTAACCAAAAAGAAATACATGGGAGCATGAAGGTGGTGATTCAGGATCACAGCAACACCAAGAAGTAAATTCCCAATTAAAGCTAGTAAGTAAATGACAAGGAACATTACAAAAAACAGAATTTGCATATCATGATCATCAGAAAATCCCATCAGAAGGAATTCTGTCACAGCAGATTGGTTGGCCATATAATTTTTTTGATTCCCTTTGGTCAGAAAGAGAGGATCATAGAAAATTAGTACAGGAAGAGAATATGGATACAGAGATACTCATTATAACAATTGTATATGTATAGTATTAAATTATAATCATCACAATGTTTGATAAATACTCAAGTGCCAGGATTACCCATTTTTAAAATGTAAAAGGACACCTTATACTTTTAAAAAACATTACACCACATTTTTTGCCCTTTCTACATTGTATGTAACAATGCATACATCCATATACATATACGTATACTGAATTCCTCTTTCATAGGGGATTACATTGACAGGAAGTGGTAATTTAAAGAAAGAAACCATAATAATGCTGGAAACCAACAAAAAAATAAAGTAAGTTTTGGAAAACCTTGATTTGTTTTAACTGGTTTCTAAGAAGGCCTTTTTTTTTTTTTTGCTTGTGGTGAACATACTAAATATATATATTAAAATACACATGATACACAGTGGTGGGATTCAACCAGTTTGCACCATTTCGGGAGAATTGGTTGTTAACTTCTGAACAGTTTGGCAAATTGGTTGTTGGAAGAAATCATTAGGGCAGAGAACCGGTTGTTAAATTACTTGTATCCCACCACTGATAATACACACTTTCCCTCTGTCTATATTATTCATCTAAATGAATTACATTACTTCTTAGGATAATAAAAAAAAACAGCAGACAAGATAGAAAATGAATATGTGTGTGGATGTGAGTGCACTTTAGGGAACAATCTTTTTCTCTTATTATATACAGCTTTCTTCATAAAAGTAAGGAATTAAATGTTTTAATTAAGCAAAATTCAACTTTAATATGAAAGATTTTCAGCTCCATTTGTAAGGAGGAGACAGATTAACTGTATAACTTTTAATATAATATATTCATTTTTATTTAATTTTTATCCTACCTTTGTTACCGTATAAGAAACTCAAGGCAATGAACATACAGAATATTTCTTCCTCCTCCAGTTTTCTCTCCAACAACAACCCTGTTTCAATATGAAAAAAATTGCAGCTCTTTATAAAATTAAAGAGGATATAAGATTTTTAATCTGTGCTAACTCACACAGACAATTTAATTGAACATAACTGTACAATTCTTCAGGGTTTTATGCACATGTCTGTATGACATGTGTTCCTTCAATTCAGTGAAGCCCATAGCTATGTAATTATCAAGTAATTTCAGAATAAAGTTAATAACCTAATAGATTTGTGTCAAATTAAATATTTGATACTACAGCCAGATCATTATTGTCTGTTTATTCAGTCAATTTTGAAAAAAACATTGGTAAAAGAAAGAAAAGTGGAAGTACTTTTGAATATTTCATTTTCTAATTATGAGTGATGATGTATCTGATACATATTTTCTTCTTTTCCCTCCTTACTTTTCTTAAATAATCCATACTTAATCCAGTATCCTTAATCCTTAATCTTTTAGAATCAAACATAATGAATAGCAATTTTTGACAACAATCATATACATTTCAGATCATACACAGCTTTAACAAGGATGAAGAACTTCTTTACTTGGACAATATCTCAGGTTATAATGTGGATTACTAGATCTGTGTAAAGCAACAGTATTATATCATGCTAGAAAATACATCCAAAAGGAGATTTTTATGCCATTACTGTATGCATGATGGTGTTCCTGTACAACATTGCATAGTTATTTTATTGCTGAAATCCTGAGCAGAGAATAATTGTGGTCTTTTCTTAAGTACTACTTACAATTTTTGTTATGTTTTGAAATGTTCTTGACAGTACAAATACACCTGTTCTTTTCTACAATTTTACAGATTCTAAGTCTCTACTAAGAAGAACTGAAAGAAAAAACATATCACCCTTGATTTCTATTGTGCTTCAAGAAATCACCCCCTGAAGAATTATCATAATTTTCATGCTGAATTTGAAGCTGTACATTACAAAACATAAAGAGGACTAATTATCATCTTCTACCTATCTGTCTTCTATCATTATACTCACGTATCATAATGCTTTAAAACATTCCAATGAAATCTGAATTAAAAGTAGATCAAAATGTTCCTCAGAAAGCTATTTTAGATGAGCTAGATTAGCAACCACTTCTGAATCCCATGCCAAAATCTCCATCTGATAAAAGTTCTATGTCTCATTAGAAATCCTCTAATGAATCATGTGGCCTTCTGAGGAGCAGATTCAGGCGAACAATTAGCATATATTTGTCATTATGTCTCAAAGTTACCAAGATTTTGAGAAAGAACATTTGATCCATGACACAGGTTTAGTGTTTGGAAACAACTGCCAATCAGGTGGGGAGTCAGTGGTGGGATTCAATTTTTTTAACAACCGGTTCTGTGGGTGTGGCTTAGTTGGGGGTGTGGCTTGGTGGTCATGTGACCTGGTGGGCATAGCTATGTGCATAAAGACTACTCAGAGGGCTGGAAAAAGTCATTTCTGACTGGTCTTCGCACTTTTGACCGGTCCTCGCACTTATGACCATCCTCACATTTATGCCCGTTGCGGCATTCTTAACAAGCGTGTCCGTCATTTCACCACTACTTCTCTTCACCACGGTGACAAGATAGGGCACAAAATGTAAAATGTGAGGCGTAAATTCAAGGACTGGTCGAAAGTGCGAGGACCGATCAAAAATAACTTTTTCAGCCTTCTGACTAGACCATATACACATAGGGACTACTCAGAGGGCTGAAAAAAGTCATTTCTGACTGGTCCACACATTTTTGACCGGTCTTCGCACTTATGACCGGTCATCATTTATGCCCATTGTAGCATTCTTAACAACTGTGTCACTCATTTCACAACTGCTTCTCTTCACCATGGTGACAAGATAGGGCAAAAACGTAAAATGTGAGGACAGTTGTAAGTTCGAGGACTGGTCAAAAGTGTGAGGACCGATCAAAAATAACTTTTTCAGCCTTCTGACTAGACCATATACACATAGGGACTACTGAGGGCTGAAAAAAGTCATTTCTGACTGGTCCACACATTTTTGACCGGTCTTCGCACTTATGACCGGTCATCATTTATGCCCATTGTAGCATTCTTAACAACTGTGTCACTCATTTCACAACTGCTTCTCTTCACCATGGTGACAAGATAGGGCAAAAACGTAAAATGTGAGGACAGTTGTAAGTTCGAGGACTGGTCAAAAGTGTGAGGACCAGTCAAAAATAACTTTTTCAGCCCCCTGAGTAGTCCATATGCATAAAAGGATACAGCAAGAGAGGGATGAAGGAACGGAAGGGAAATTAGTGTAGGAGTGAGGGTAAGAGAGGGAGGAAGAGAGGAGGAGAAGGAGAAAAGAAAAGGAAGTAGGGAGGAGAAGAAGAGGGGGGGAGACAAAGTAAGAAGGAAAGAAAAGAGAGAGGTGATAGGTTGGAGGAGAAAGATTGCTGTACAATAAAAAAGATGAAAGGGAACCCAAACAAATATAAAAATATTAAGATAAAGAATGAATTGTTAAACTTTAAAGAATAAAAGAGAACAAATATGAATAAATAGCAATAATTAGAAACACACATACAAACATACAATGTGTTTTCTTTGAACAGAATATTTGGCCGGTTCACAAATTTAAACAGTGTTTAGTCATTTCGATTAAATTTACAATTTCTATATTTCCTTTTTGCCATATTTATTCCTCATCTATTTTTTAAAAAACCAATATTACCCTTCATCCTCATCTCTAATCTTAATCAAATTCAATATTTCCCTTCTAGTCTATATTATACCCCTTCCCATTGTCATCTATTTTTATATCCATCCTCACATTGGTTAATTATGTAATATTGCAGTTGTTTAATACAAATTCAACATTTTAATATAAATCAATTAGTTGTATAACTATCTTTTTTGTATATTAATCAATATGAACATGAATATTCCAATTATTTCCATGCAATCCAATTTCTTACAAATCCATTAATTATATTTACCAATAATAATAAACCAAATAGTTTCCTCCATATATTCCTCCAAACCACAACTTAACCATTTCTGCTTTCAGTACAATATACAATTAATAGTATCTCAATTATTACAATTCCCTAGTTAAATAGGGCTTTTTTTCTTTTGTGTTTTAAAATCTTGAACTCTCCTCTTTTGAACTAAATTTCCCATTGTTTGAACCTACCTTTTTTGGTGAGAAAAAGAAATCTCCCTCCCTGCCCCATTTTGTCACATTGCAGCAGAGCCTGCTTTACTTTCAGGTTCCTTTTAGTAGGGGAAAAAAATCACTCTTTGCAGCTTGGAAAGTGCTTGCAAAACAAGAGCTTGCAAAAGAGCCTGCACAAAACAGCTGAGAGCGAATCAGCTGAGAGTCGGGAGGCAGATCTAATCAAGCCTCTGCTAAAGCTGAAAGGAGTTGTTTTTTCCTGCTGTTTGCTTGCAAGGAGGTAACTACTGCGAGGCACAGGCCAAAGGGCATAAATGATGACCGGTCATAAGTGCGAAGACCGGTCAAAAATGTGTGGACCAGTCAGAAATGACTTTTTTCAGCCCTCTGAGTAGTCCCTATGTGTATATAGATAAAATTCATGTTCAGTCTAAAAAAGGAATTTTATGGAATTATATATTATGGTCTTCCTATTAGCAATATTTCATAGCTAAAATTGTGCTGTCTTAAGCATTCTACTTACCAGTATATTTGTTACTGTCTTGAAATATTATTGAAAGGTGACAATACAAATACACAATTTTATTCTGATAAGAAAAATTAAAATAAACAATAATTATATCACCCTTGTTTTCTATTATATTTCAAGGAATCATTCTCTAGACTAGAGACTAATCATAATTCTACTGCTGAAATGAATGGATAAATTACAAAATTTAAAAAAACGAATGATTATCATCTACTATCTCTCATCATACTTAAAAAAAAGCTGAATTAAATAAGCATCTTCCTCGACCTTCTGCTGAAAGAGCCAATCGTGAATCTTTTTCTCTGTCCCAACACAAGATTCTTCAATGAAAACACAATATTGCTGTGGAACACGAAACCAAAAATTTTCCCATAGTAATGCTAATGATAATATGTAACAAGTTTCTTGAATTATTTTTTAGAATTTCGAGTAAAATCTGATAAAGATTAAAAGTACAACAGGGACATTCTGGAGCAGATATTGAATATTCCCAAGAAAGGAACTTCTTTCTCTAATTTAACAATCTCTTTTGAATTCCATGCCCAAATCTTTGTCCCATAAAAGTTCTGTGTCCCAGTAAAAATCCCCTAATGAATCTTGTGCTCTCTGAGGAGCAGATTCTTTAGAAACCATTAAAATAATCGTGCTATTATCTCTCAAAATCACCTAGAAAAGCAGAGATTTTAAGAAAGATAATTTGGTCCACAACACAGATTTCATGTTTTGAAATATCTGCTAGCCCCACTCTCAGATAATATGCTTGCTTGCTTTTTTATTATTTGTTTGTTTATCTATCAATGAAAAAATCTTATACTCCCCCCTGTAAATATGTACTAAGGTGAATGAATGCAGTTGAATTGCCATCAGTTGGATATTTTTTACATTTAATCTTTCTCTTAGTCAGTAAGGAAGTTTCTGTCACTAATACCCTTTGAAAATTACAGGTTTTGTCATTAAAACATGTAAGAATAGTTAAGATTGTAGATTCTGCTTCTGTCCATAAGTATACAGGAAAAGACAGAGAATGATGAAACACAGTTGTTTTTCAAGCTTTGAAACATCCTTGTGAAATACATCATAGTTGCTTGACGAAGTATAGTTCATTCTTCATGCCTTCACCAGTATTGTGAAGTAAGTAAAATGTTTTTCTTGCTTCCCCTTGATATTTTCTTGGCAGTTCTCATAAATACTTATAGTACTTGGAACAGGTAGAGGAGGATTTTGAAAGTGCACTGGTCATCTTTCCAATCTGATGAAGAGTACTACTCCAATTCTTCTACCCATATGGATTCCTGATTCAACTCCATTTTTCCATAGGGACTTCAGTTATTCCTACTACATTTTAAAGCTGAACAATTTACCAGAGCAATTATTGAATGAGGACATAATTTATAAAACAATTTTGTCTAATTAAAAATGGCTTAAGAGAACCGTCAGTGGTCAGTCTAATGATTGAAAATAAAAAACAAATAGCTCACTAAGGGGCTAAAACTGCAAAATCTGGCCTGTGTGTAGAACAAATGAAACATGTCCACTGAGAACCATGAGAGATACTCAAGTAAGTTCAGTGAAGACTTCCTGATTGAACAAATTAAACTTAAAACTGCTAGGTTGTTAGGTGAGGATTTGGAACCTATTGTTCATTTTCCTGTAAACAAGACCTTACATAAACTTTGTCTTGACACTCTCTATATTCCCTATGTAATTCACTTGGCTAAAGCAGATCATGTGGTCTCCATTTGTCAACTGGGTCATAGGGAATTTTCCCCTTTCCATTGGGAGTTGATATGGGATTGAATAGAATATTGGATTAAGGTCAGGAATTGGATTAGATTTTATTTAAGCATCTTGTGTGGTCATGGGAGTTTTTATTTGGTCTTATGTTGTTTTCCTCTACACTCTCTAATTCATACAAATCCATCTAATTTCAATTTTAATACTTACTTGTTCTGCTACTGTGCAGCTTGGCTAGTATATTTTAGATAGGGTCTATTATAAATCCACACATTTGCTTATTTAAAACAACTCAAAATATCAAAACTTTAGAAATGGATCTGTATTTATTTGATATTTAATTTTAAATAATCAGTAACTAGTTGCTCCTTTGGATATAGATGAGATTAAAAAGAAATGTATTAGAAATAATAGCTAAGTGCAGGACTTCATTGATATTTGATAGAACGATATAAAATCTATGTTCAACTTTTCCCCCCTATCTCTAAAAATCATTTAATGAAAATTTTGACAGTTATATCCTACCTTCTTCATTTAATGAAATCTATATCACAATTATATCAAAACCTGATAGAGGTCATTTGTTTTGCATTCGTTGATCAATATAGATATTAAAACTTTAACTGACTTTTTTAGCCAGGAGACTTTAGCAAATAAGTTTTAGCAGTAAAATATGGAACATGGATCTGATTCTATTTGACTAGTATAGTATTTGTTTAATTTGAATAAAGACATTAAAGACAAAACCACAATTTATTGTTTGAGATGGAAAAGTTTTATTCATGAGTCAGTTAGATAAAGCTCTGCCAACCAAATTTCCTAAAAAGTATTTGCCTGTTTCAGAGAATAAGGTCCTGTAATGTATTGGACTATTAATAAAAATAACTGTGATCTTGTATAGTTACTCAATTGCCTTGTTCTGCCTTTATATGAAACAAGGAATCATATATCACATATAAATTTAAAGATTTGTAAACTTTTTTGATTTTCAATAGTTCTGTAAAAAATATGGACTAAAACATGATCTATTTCCCATACAAGTCATAAAATGAGATAAAGAGAAAACCATTTAAATTAATGATTAAAAATATTATACATATACATTTGAAGAAAATGAATTGAATAATAAATGCTATATTAATGTAAACATTGTAACAATTAAGATAATACCTAGTCCATTGTTTGTGTTGCCAATCGCTTGTACATAGTGTAAAAAAATTCATCTTCACCTTTATATATCATCCTTTATATATCGGACTATGATAATGGAGTAAAATGCATATGAGAAAAAGCACTCATGGTTTTATAACAACATTCTGCTAACAGAATATTATATTTATCATGCTAAAGACAATCCAATCAAGTTAGGAAATTATTTTTGATTGTTGATGTTAATATCCACATGGCTGCTTGAATGTGATTGTTCCAAAGACTATGACAAGAGTGAAACTTTTGGCAACTACATGCATCTTCATTTTTATCAACTTGCCATTAGAGTAGGGGGGGAGGTGTTGCTTTAGAATGGGTTAGTTGGAGAAACGAAACCTGTACGATTCCACTGAAGACCATGAGAGCCTGAAACCTTTTCAAGGTCATCATAAGAGATGTGGAGTTGAAATAGATGGTTCCCATAGCGAAGTGAAGTAGTTTATATGGAGTATGTGAGAAGCTGGGGGTTTGGGTGGGGAAATTATTGTTTAATTCTATGAACTGACATTTGGGAATTTCAGTTTTGTTTTGACATTACCATGCAGTGATAATAAACAGTAAGATTTTTGGAAACATAATGAATCTGAAGTTTTATTTGGATTCTTGAGCTGGATGTTGACACTATAAATGATGAGATTCAGAAAGGGAGGCAAAAATGAATATGAAACAGCGGAAAGTAAGTCTACAGTGGGAAAAGAAAAGAGATTTGGGCTTGAAAATAAACTTGTAGAGAAGAATAAAGAAGCAACTATCAAGTGTGGACTGCAAGTTGAGAAGACTTTGTATTTGGCTCAACTGATGGAATCTTCAGCACAGCAGATATAATATAGCTATAAAAATAAATGAATCCAATACAAAATGAAGTCATTTTGTTTGAATTTTTGAATTTTCTTTTTGAATTTTTAATACTTCTGCATAAATAGGAATTAAAACATGATCCATTATCCAAACAAATCATAAAGTTGGGCTCTTTTTTTTTACTATAACCATATTATTTCATAATTAAAGTACTGAGATCTAGTCAAGTTGATCAATTACCTTGTTCTGCCTTTATATGAAGCAAGGAACCACATTAGTTTCACATAACTTGAAAGTAAATACAGTGGTGATTTAAGGTTTGTGGATCTTTTTGAATTGTTAATACTTATAAATAGCAACAACTAAAACATGATTCATTCTCCAGACAAGTAATAAAAGTAGACAAAGAGAAAACCAAGTAAATGAATTATTTAAAAAATGTTATACTTGTTCATTTATTTACTGAGGAAAATGATGCAAATAATAATTAATAATTTAGTGTAAGGATAGTAATTAGGAGCAAAACATCCAGTCTAGTGTTTGTGTTGCCAGTTACTTGTGCAGAGTTATGTCCTACATAATTTTCATCTCCTCTCCATTACATCCAAATACTTTACAATATAGGGAGGTTGACCTGTATGTTAGAGTATAATAGAGGAAGAGACATCCAAGGGAGATCTCTCATCCTTTTACAAGGACATGTTATATTTGTTAGACTGAAAACAATCAAATTAGGTTAGGATTTATTATTTATTTATTTGTTTGTTTGTTTGTTTGCTTGCTTGTTTTTGATGTTAATTTCCACACAGCTGCTTGAATGTTCTTGTTCCGGAGGCTGTAAATGATGGGATTCATAACAGGAGGCATAACTGAATATGAAACAGCAGAAAGCAAGTCTATAATGGGAAAAGAAAGATTTTGGCCTCATGTATGAAAACAAACATGTAGAGATGAATAAAGAAAAAACTGTCAAGTGTGGAATACAAGTAGAGAATGCTTTGCATCTGCCTCCAACAGACTGAATTTTCAGCACAGCAGAAATAATATAGACATAAGAAGCAAAAACCAATCCTGAACAAAATGAAGACACAATGAATCCAATTATCCAGATCACAATTTGGTTCACTTTTGTATCTGTGCAAGAAATCTTTTGTAACTGAGGAATGTCACAAAAAAATTGCCCAATTGTGTTTGGTCCACAGAAGCTTAACTGGAAAGTGATGACTGTTTGTACAGATGCATATAGCAGGGAGCTGACCCAGGACGTAACTGCCATTTGATTGCATGCATCCCAGTTCAGGATGAGGCTATATTGTAGAGGATGACAAATAGCTATGTAACGATCATAAGCCATGATGGTTAACAAGGAAACTTCAGAACATGTAGAACTAACAATTAAAAAAACTTGAGCAGCACATCCAGGAAGAGTAATTGTTTTGTTATCTGTCAATGAAACTGCCATGGATTTGGGGACTGTGGTTGTGATTAAACAAATATCAGTTAGGGACAGGTTAGCCAAAAAGAAATACATAGGTGTCTGCAGGTGGTGATTCAGGAGCACAACAAAAATTATAAGTAAATTCCCAGTTAAGGCTAGTAAGTAAATAAATAGAAACATGACAAAATGTAGACGTTGTACATCACAGTCATCAGAAAATCCCATCAGAATGAATTCCAGCACAGTGGATTGGTTGGCCATTCCAGTTCTTTCAATCATTCTGTACAAAACCAGATTTTGATTGGAGACTATTAAACAAAACAAATATAATAACTCATATCAATTTACTGGCAGAGCATATTTAAAATTCATTGTCAAAATGGTTTTTCCCAAAAGTTAAATGGACACAATTAGTGCATTTGGGCAGTAATATGCATACTCATTCCTTGTATTATTATTATTTTATTATAATGCAAGATTCACTGGTGCATAAATTTGCAGAAACCCACAGTTTCTGTCTAAGAATTCTGAAGAAAATAAAATGCACTCCACAATGCCAACATGTTAATGAAAGAAAATAATGGGCTGAAGGTAAGTAAGGAAACAGGAATCTATATACAAGATTTAAAATAATACATTATTCAAATTACCTTAAAATATTTTTAAAATCATTTTTATGTCAGTTTGTCTATATAAAAAATGAAGTGTGTGTGTGTGTGTGTGTGTGTGTGTGTTTATCAGAAAATGCAGATTAAATAACATTAATCAGAATATCCCAAAATTCTGTCATGGTGACAGAATTGGTTGCCTATTATGTATCTTTGAATCATTGTGTACAAAATATAATTTAGATTCTAAAAGATGGTTATGAAAGGTTTATAGCTATAATTCATTGCTAATATCTATTTAGTACTTACCTGTAATTAAGTACTTATCTGTATTCAAAACAGAATAGTGCATGTTTATTCACCAACATATATGTTATTTTTATATAATTAGGTAGCTATAAAGAGATAATTCTGAAAATCTCTGCTCCACTTAGGATTCCAAGAAAAGCCAAAGTTTACCAGAGTGAACTGATCTTTCAAATAATATTTTATAGTAGTTCATCAAATCCAATAAATAATTCAGAGCCTGCCTCATTCTTTTCTTTTTTTAATTTTTTGGTAATAGAAATTAATATATGTTTCTATGTATTATAATTTAATATTAGGGAGATTTGATTTGATTTAATAGTTACAGAATTGCTTGGTGATATATTTTGCACAGAGACATAGGATTACAGATAGTCATAGCTTTTAGATACATATATAAGATCTAAAACTTTGTCCAACTTACCAGGCTCATTGTGTTCAGTGTAATAGCTGCTAGACACATGAGCATAGTATTACAGATCAAGTACTGTATATACTCGAGTATAAGCTGACCTGAATATAAGCTGAGGCACCTAATTTTATCACAAAAAACTGGGAAAATTGACTTCAGTATAAGCCTAGGGTGGGAAATGCAGCAGCTACTAGTAAATTTCAAAATAAAAATAAATACCAATAAAATTACATTAATTGAGGCATCAGTAGGTTAAATGCTTTTGAATATTTATTTCAAAGAAAAACAGTAAACTAACTCTGTAAGTGGAAAAGAGGGTCAACCAAACCAATATGGTATCAACAATAACTTTAAAAGTACAACCTTTAAAACCTTAGCTCAATCAGCAACACAAGAGTTAAAATCCTTCAAAACTGGATTCCTCTTCCTCATCTGTATCTCCAAACAGAGCTTCAGCTGTTCTAATTCCTGGCAAGTTCAAACCTCTGATAAGAGATACCTGCATTCTCTCTCTCTCTCTCTCTCTCTCTCTCTCTCTCTCTCTCTCTCTCTCTCCCTCCCTCCCTCCCTTTTTCTTTTTTTCCTCTTTCTTTCTTTGTCTCTTTCTTTCCTCTCTCTCTGTCTCTCTCTCTTTCTTTCTTCTTCCCTTTCTGTGAAGAACCCCAGAAGGTCTTTGGTAGGAGGAAGAAAAGCCAGACGTTTTGAAACGTTTTGTAGCTTACCCTGAGCAAGGATAGCTAGTACAGGCACTTACAATAAGCTCTCAACTCAAGCTCAGTGCACGTAGGGATCCCCAAAAGTGAGGATGAAGTGTGAGTAAAAGGGTTTACCCTTCCCTCCCTCCCCACCCTCTCTCTCTCTTTCTCCCTCCCTCTCTTTCTCCTTCTCATCTGGCATTCTTAGAACTCCACTATTGATTAGCTTAGCCTGAGCAAGAATAGCTAGCAGCCAATTACAATAAGCTCTCAACTCAAGCTCAGTGCACCTGGGGATCTCCCTAAACAGTGAGGATTTCTTTGTTTCTTTCTCCCTTGAAGCCCCCCCCCCCCTCAGCCTGTTTTTGCTTCCAGGGGGCTGCAGGGCACCCTCCTCATGCCCCATTTTGGCCTTAACAAGCCTTCCTGCAGCCCCTGGGAGCCAAAACAGAGTGCAGGGGGGCCACCGCACCCCCACACCCCGTTTTGGTCTTAGCAAGCTTCCCTGCAGCCCCTGGGAGCCAAAACAGGTTGCAGGAAAAAAGGCATTTTTTCCCTCACTCAAGTATATGCTGGGGGGGGGGGGGCTTTTTTCAGTATTAAAAATGTGCTGAAAAACTCAGGTTATACTTGAGTATATACAGTAGCTCAAATTGGATCAAATTTACTATATTACTAGGTAATATTTCTAATATATTTATTCAAGAAAAAAGAAAAACCAGCTGATTGATTATATATTGTATCACTACAAACAAAATATTGAGGTTGCATCAAGTACTTTCATTAAGTATTATATGATTTAAAATGAAAATATTATTTATTTATTTTTATCACAATTTTTTGAGTCTGTCATCTGCACCTCTATAACTCTGGTTTGGTTCTGCAACCCAATAAGCAGACACAGTTTTCAGAGGATAATTAGAACTGCAGAAAAAACAATTACCAACCTGCCTTCCATTGAGGACCTGTATACTGCACGAGTCAAAAAGAGGGCTGTGAAAATATTTACAGACCACTCACATCCTGGATATAAACTGTTTCAACCCCTACTCTCAAAACGACTCTATAGAGCACTGCACACCAGAACAACTAGACACAAAAACAGTTTTTTCCCGAACGCCATCACTCCGCTAAACAAATAATTACCTAAACACTGTCAAACTATTTACTAAGTCTGCACTACTATTAATCTTCTCATCATTCCTATCACCCATCTCCTTTCATTTATGACTGTATGACTGTAACTTTGTTGCTTGTATCCTTACGATTTATATTGATATTGATTGTTTCCTGATTGCTTATGTGTACCTATGACTATCATTAAGTGTTGTACCTTATGATTCTTGATGAACATATATTTTCTTCTATGTACATTGAGAGCATATGCACCAAGACAAATTCCTTGTGTGTCCAACAACATTTGGCCAATAAAAAATTCTATTCTATCCTAATTTGTAACTGAGCAAGAAATGCTCTATTTCACATAAAATGATGTAAGCAAATATAATTTATGTACAAATTATAAATATCCAACATTAAACAATATTTTCATAAACGACTTCCTAAACACTTTAATAAAGAGATTCTCTTACCTTGAGGTTTATTTGCTGAAAAGATGACTCTTCCAATCTATTTAAATATAGATGTTTTGTAAATGTTTTTATTGTGCAGAAAGAAATTTTGTCATCTTGCTTACTGTTTATTCCTTTGGGATCACCACAATTCCCATATCAATATACAAAGTTTATTGAGAGACTTGTAATTAACTTATTATATTTAGAATAAGGTGGCTCTGTGTAGTATTTTTATTTTTAATTCAGAACACATACTGAGTTTGAGAAGCTGATGAGATTACTTAAAGGAGAATATTCAATTTTTATAAGATCACTTGAAGAACTTACTGTCAACACTTCAAAAGGATTTTGGCAATGCTCCCCAATTTCTTTTATGGTCTATTACAAATAACATAAATGTCTGGTTATGCACAAACAGTATTGCTTTATTTTATTAGTCACATACAGCACACAGAGAAAAAAACAAATATTCATTTATTCACATATGCATATATACAGTATACACAATACAGGTGCACAAGCAGTGTAGCTTCGGAATACAGATACAATAATTTCTTAAATAACAGTTGCTCCTAAATTCATTAGGAGTGAATCTCTCTGTCCAGCAGTTTATCTCTTAGACAACAATTCTAAGAGATTTCCACTCCTCCAACGTCTAAAAAAGCTTCTTAAAAGTGAAGAATGGTAGAAAAGGTAATACATATTGTCAACTCTTCAAAGTTGGTCAGGCCAGGAACATGAAACTGCAAAAATTACTACACTTTATGTTGTTGTATCTATAATTATGAATTTTGAAACAGAATTTTGAAAACCTAACATATATTTAAACTGGGATTATGCATTATTATTTATATAATAACACACTCCTCTTGAGAGCTTAATCACCACTTGGAATAGAAGAGGTTTTAGAGAGGATTATGTCTAAGTGACCTCTTTTGATCCATGAATCTCTTTGTATCTCATGATATATGAAGGAACTAGGGGAGATAAAGTGGATCAAGCAATATCTAAAGTGCCACTGGTGGAAGACTACGAATGAACTAAATAGAACAAAGATAAGATTTCCTATTAAAGCCTATCACGTGGCAATTCATATGGCAAAAGGGAAATACTTCACACAAATTGCATCTGAAGATAATCATCCAGCCACCTTCTTCAGGTTGACCCAATTCCTTCTAGAAAAGAAAAACTTGGGGATCTACTTTTAGGGGCAGACAAAAGGGCAATTTGCTGATTTTCTGGCAGCTAAAGTTATTTGAATGTATTCTGATTTGGATGTTGGGGAGGAGGGATACTTGCCCAGTTTCCAGAGAATGGTTTGACTCAGTTGTTCCTGAGGAAATGGAAAGGATTAAAGACTTTCTGGAAGTTGACATGTATTTTATTGGTATGGTGGTAATTATGTATTTCTAGAGATGGGAATGGGGCCCCTCTTAGGAAAACATTACTATATGAGTTTTCTTCCCATCTCCAATCTCAAAAACTCCAAAGGATCCTGAAAAAACAAATTATTTGGACCCTTTACAATCAGGTTTCAAATGGATATGAGATCAAAATGGCATTGGTCATGTGTTTTTTTTTTTTCTCTACTTACCCTTTCAGTGATTTTAGATGCCATTGGCCATGATATTCTGGAGTGGCTTTGGGGAGTGGGAGTTGGGTATCATATTGTCCTCATTTGCCTTCTTTCTTTGGGGATATTTTTCAGTCAATGTTTATTGGTCTGATCCTCGGCTTCAGCCTCAAGGGTTGATACTTTGTCCACACCTATTTAAGATGTACATGAAACTGCAGGATGAGATTGTCTGTCACTGTGATATCAACAATATGCTGATGATTCTCAGTGTAAGTCTCTGCCTTGGGTGAATTAAGTGATGTTGTGACTGTGCTTTCTTGGTGCCAGAAGACTATTGAGGTCTGGATGAGATGCAACAGGTTAAAATTGAATCTGGCAAGATGGCAGGGTTTTATGTCAAGGGCTCCTTAGTTCTTAGAGTATTACTGTTTTTTAATGTGAATAGTATTGTACTACCCAGACCAACCCAGGGCATAATCTGGGGGTTCTCTTGGACTTGCTTGAGGAGCAGGTGGCAGTCATGGTCAGAAGAGATAGACTGTTTCTTCCCAAATACATCTACTTGGTCCACCAAAGCAGGAAGGAAAGGCATTTTGCAGGTTCCAACTAGCAAGAAAATACTTCTGCTGGGACCTAGGAAAAGAGGCTTCTCTTTGGTGATTCCCACCCTTTGAACATCATTCCCCTAGATATAAAATTGACTCCCACCTTGTTGCTTTTTTGCAATGCCTTGAAGACATAGTTTTATCAGTGAACTTGGGGACCCCCATTTGGAGCCAGTTAAGTGTCTTGTCTGATTCTGTTGTTACTGCCACAGGCTGGGGTGGGGTTAAACAGTGGATTTTCTATGTTGTGCATCACCCAGAATCGTTGTGTGTGCATTGGGTGGCTGTATAAATCTGTTCAATAAATAAATCAGTGGGTGCTATTTGGATCATAGAATACAGAGAATAAATATTATTTAAATTAGAGGCGTAATAAATAAATAAATTAGTACTATATAAGACACATGTTCCTTAATTAGGGATTTCTCATGCATACTGCATTATAGATCACTATGTGACTACATGGGATAAATATTATTTAAGTTAGAGATTTAATAAATAAATAAAGTAGTACTATCTAAGGCACAGGATCCTAATCCAGATTAAAGGATTGATATGTTCCTTAATTAGGGATGTCTCATGCATAGTGCATTATGGACCACTATGTGATTACATAGAATAAATATTATTTAAGTTAGAGGTATATACAAGAAATAAGACCAAACATGGCAAGTGTCAAGCAACCATCCTTTAAGGTGGAATATCTTGTTACTAGTAGCTCATCTCTAAATACAGAAATAAATGTCACTACATTTATTTTTACAGTAAATAGAGCAGGTATATGAAACACACAAAGAATAAAACTCAGCCACTTCTACACATGTAATGTCAGAAAATAACTTAAAAGGTCAAATGAATGAGTCATATTGCACAGCTTCATTGGTAATGAATACTCACAAACAATTCCTAGATATTTTGATGTAATATCTTTTTCTCCAAAGTAAAACAATAATAAAAGAAATGGGTTTATACACCTTTTCTTGTTTTGTAATTTAGACTTTCAAATCAACATGAAAATTGGACTTAGTCTCCAAGGAATTATATAGAAACACAATTGAAAACAAAGGGTGACATAACTGCTGTTCTTTTTCATTCCTCATAGCACACGAGAAGAGGCAACATATAGTACATTGACTTCCAGGAAAAATTAAGACCACAAAAATAGCGGTAAGGAAAGACAATCATGACTAAGTACTCTATATTTCAGTTAGGAAATAATTGAGAAATACTACATGTAGGAAGAATGTAATGCATAGTGCATTAGAAATAAGTCTTTGCTCTGTATCACTGATTTTTATACTGTATAACACTGTTTTTTCTCACAATGAGCCACAGTGGTGCAATAATTAGAGTGCAGTATTGCAGGCTATTTCTGCTGACTGCCAGCTCTCTGGAATCTGGCAGTTCAAATCTCACCAGGCTCAAGGTTGACTCAGCCTTCCATCCTTCCGAGGTGGGTAAAATGAGAACCCAAATTTTTGGGGGCAATATACTGACTCTGTAAACCCCTTTAGAAAGGGCTGTAAAACACTGTAAAGCAGTGTATAAGTCTAAGTGCTATTGCTATTGCTATTTTGTCAAAATCTGTTTATTAGCCTTAAGGTCTGAAATATGGCAAAAGTAAGTTAATGCTCCAACCTGTTGAAAATATATGACTTGACATGTATGTACTTGTTTTCAAATATTCACATAGGCAAAATTTTACAGCAATTGTATATCATGTAAGCAGGAATCAAGTTTCATAAATCAGATTAATAGAAGAAATATGTCAGGTATGTCAATGCTTAATGAACTCACAATAACAGAGAAGAACCTTATAAACATTCAACGGTATTATTTAATTATTTATTTACAATTTAGCGTAAAATAAATCTAATTTTGCTTTCCTCAGATAATAAATAATGATTTGATTATATTGTTTAATATTTATTTAATTTAACACAGATTTAACACAGGTTAAATTGCAATTACTTGCCCATTTACATAGCTGTGGGTTTCATTGAACTCAAGGAACATAGTCTACACAACCATATATATGAAAGCTGAGATTGTACTGGAGTGCTTTATAAAATGTTGGCATTTGCATATTAATGTCAAGCATTGGGTGATAATTTTATATTCAGTTTATATCCAATTTAAATCAAAAGAAGTTATTGTTGAATAGGAATGTATAAGATTGTCCTGTTTCTCTGTCTCTCTGCCTCTAACTCTGTCTGTCCTTATTCCAAGGTTTTCTAGACCAACACACTGCTCAGGCATGAAAACCTATACCATTTCAGACAAATGATTGTCCAATCTCTTCTTTAAAAACTTGGAGTGTTGGAGCATTCACAACTTTTGGAGGCAAGTTGTTCCATTGTTTAGTTCTTCTAACTGTCAGGAAATTTCTCCTTAGTTCTAGGTTGCTTCTGTCCTTGATTTCCAACCATTGCTTCTTGTCCTGCCTTCAGGTGCTTTGGAGAATAGGTTGACACCCTATTTTTTATGACAACCCTTAGATATCGGAACACTACTATCATGTCATCCCTAGTTCTTCTTTTCATTAATCTAGAGATATCCAATTCCAGCAACTCTTCTTTATATATTTTATTCTCCAGGGCCCTAATAATCTTTGTTGCTCTTCTTTGCACTTTTTTTAAAGTCTCAATATCTTTTTTATATTATGGTGACCAAAAGTATTCCAAGTGTGGTCTTACCAAGACATTATAAAGTGGTATGAACACTTAATGTGATCTTGATTCTATCCATCTGTTAATGCAGCATAAAATGGTGTTGCTTTTTTGGCAGCTGCAGCACACTGCTGGCTCATATTTAAGTGATTGTCCACTAAGACTCCAATTCTCTCACACAGTTACTACTATTGAACCAGGTATCAACTGTATTATACCTATGCATTTTGTTTTTCTTGCCTAAATATAGAGCCTTACTTTTTTACCATCGAATTTCATTTTATTAGATAGGACCCAGTGTTGAAGTCTGTCAAGACCTTTCTGTCTCTTAAGCCTAAATGTTGGGTATTTCTGCCAGCTTGGTGTCATCTGCAAATTTGATGCGTTCCCCATCTATCCCCTCATCTAAATAATTGATAAAAATATTGAAGAGTACTAGGTCTAAGCAGAACCTTCACTGACTCTCCAAGATAATATTTCCTGCTTACATTCCATTCTTGGAACTATCCATATGCTGGATATCATATTGTTTTATGACAAATATAATAATCTTAATTGATTTCTTTATCTGATAACTTGTGAACACCAAAAGTAAACTGATAAATAACAAAATATTAGACATAAAGCTATGCTAGTAATTTAGTAAGAAAAAAATGTTCATCTTATAAATGTTAAAGTCAAGTGCTTTCTATTAAGAGTTTTCTGGGTAACAATTAGCATCTTTAGCTGTATCTGCTAAACAGTGCAGCTCATGGAACTATGGAGTCATGTGAACATAATTGGATCCCTTCATCATCGACTGCACCACAATGTTTGGGGTGTAAGTCTTCCTACAAATTACCTATAAATAAAGAATCAAATATACAGTTTTATTTAGCCTTGTTTACTTTATTCAGTACTATATCATCATTTTGTAAAATGTCCTTGAGGTAGTAGAATCTACACAAAATGGGTTGTTATAAATTGGCATGTATAACACAGAAGAAAATAGCATTTTTGTTTTAGATTTTGAAATGTATGAACTCCCTTTTAGAGTTTGAAAACAGGTAATATATTTTATTTTAAACATGATAATTATAACATTAGTTTTCATATGTTACTATTGCAGTGAATAATTCAATACATATATTTATTTCCTAGACTAATTTCCTATGATACTCTCTTTCTTTCCAGAAGGAGTCAGAGAAAATAAATGGCCAACCAATCCATTGTGACAGAATTCCTTCTGGTGGGATTTTCTGATGATCGTGATATGCAAATTATGTATTTTGTGATGTTTCTTGTCATTTACTTACTAGCTTTAATTGGGAATTTACTTCTTGGTGTTGCTGTGATCTTGAACCACCATCTTCACGCTCCCATGTATTTCTTTTTGGTCAATTTGTCATTCTCTGATGTTTGCTTTATCTCAACTATAATTCCTAAAGCCATGGTCACTTCTTTGACAAATAACAAGCGGATTTCCTATGTTGGATGTGCTGCTCAGGTCTTCTCAGTTTTTACCTTTGTAGGTTCTGAACTTGCCTTGCTGACTGTTATGGCTTATGACCGTTATGTGGCCATCTGCCACCCTTTGCAATATATGCTTGTGATGAACTGGGGTGCCTGTTTACAAATGGCAACTGCTTCCTGGATAAGCACTTTGATCCATGCTTTGCTGCACACCATTCTCACTTTCAGGTTAAGTTTCTGCAAATTCAATAGAATTGAGCAATTTTTCTGTGATGTTCCTCACCTCTTAATGATTTCTTGTACTGATAGAACAATTAACCAAATTCTGATTTTTGTTATAGGGATTACTGTAGATTCATTATGTAGTGGGTTCATTTTTATTTCCTATGGCTACATCTTCTCTGCTGTTTTGAAAATTCCTTCAGTTCAAGGCAGATATAAAGCTTTCTCCACATGTACTCCACACCTGACTGTCTTTTGTTTATTTTTGATATCTGCTGTTTTTGCTTATATGCGTCCCCAAAGTCTTTCCTCACGCACTTTGGACTTGCTCTCTGCTGTTCTCTACACAGTTTTGCCCCCACTCCTCAATCCCCTCATTTATAGCTTCAGGAATAAGGAAATTCAAAAGGCTGTGTGGAAAATGCTTAAAAAATAAAATCAGAAGTTATATTTTCTTCAAATGCTTTTGGTTGCAGGAATTTGGTATAAATTTCCCACATTAGAAGTAAATAAAAGAAAGAATTTTTTTTAATTGAAAAAGTTTTCACATACAAATTTTCCCCTCTTTCCCCCCCTTCCCCCCACAAATTATGCACTTAAAACATATAAACTTTAAAATACATTTCCCCCTTCCCTCCCTATCTCTACCCAACCACCCCTTCCCCCCTTCAGACTTCCACTATATAAAACTATTATAATTGCAAACACAATATATATTATTCAACCCCTTCATATTCTATCCCCTTTAGTCTACTCAGCATAATCATATTTGTCTAATCTCCCTCAGCTGAAAACTATGTAATATTTTCTAGTTTGATATTTGTTTTGTATATAGTCAATCCATTTTTTCCATTCTTGCACATAATTCTCTTGTGTGTGATCTTTTAAAAAAGCAGAAATCTTCGCCATCTCTGCAAATCCGGCCATCTTCTGAATCCATTGATCAATAGTAGGCAGGATATCTTTCTTCCAGTGTTTGGCCACCAACAATCTAGCTGCTGTCACCATATACAATATCAATTTTATTTCCCCCCTTGTAAAATCCTTAACTATACACAATAGAAACAATTGTGGAGAAAATTGTAGCTTTTTCTTCAAAACGTTTTGCATAACCCACCAAATTTTTATCCAAAAAGCCTTCAATTTTTTACAAGTCCACCATATATGATAATATGTAGCATCTAAACAATCACATCTCCAATATTTTGGTTGAACATTAGGATGCATACATGACAATTTCTTAGGATCTAAATGCCACCTATAAAACATTTTATAGAAATTCTCCCTCAAATTCTGCGATTGTGTAAATTTAACATTCTGAACCCATATTTTTTCCCAAGTATCCAACATGACTGGTTCTGTAAAATTTTGTGCCCATTTAATCATACAATCCTTAACCAGCTCTTTTTCTGAGTCCCTTTCTAGCAAAACATTATAAACTCTCTTAATATGCATCGATCCTTTCTCTTTTATCTGTCTAACCAATTCTACTTCATACAACATTATACCAGTTTTTTGATCTTCTTTCCATCTCATTTGTAATTGATTATACTGTAACCAAGTTAAAGTAATTCCTTCATCCAACAGTGTTTGTAATGTCTTCAGCTGCCAACTGTCCCCTTCAGTGAAAAGTACATCTTTATATAAAAGCCCCCCGAGTGACTTAATATTTGTATTCCACATGGTATCAACAAGATCCAGCCAGAGCGGTATTTTATAATCCCATTTGAATCGGTGCTTTTTCCATATTCTCATCCAGGCACTTCTAAATATGTGATTGTTGAATACTTTGTCCACTTTATGGTCATAAAATAAATATGCATGCCAGCCCAATTCCAAATCGTGGCTTTCTATATTCAATATTCCATTCTTTGTTTTCCCAAACCAATCACTAGTATGTATCAATGCAGCTGCTTCATAGTATAATTGAAGGTTTGGGAGTTTAAGGCCACCCCTCTCACGAGTATCTTGCATAATTTTCAGTTTAACTCTCAGTTTTTTCCCATTCCAAACAAACTTGTGGACTTCTTTTTGCCATTCTGACAATTGTTTATCAGTTTTGAGCACCGGTATCATTTGGAACAAAAAGATAAATCTGGGTAGAACATTCATCTTTACTGCTGCTATTCTCCCAAGTAAAGACAGTTGCAGTTTTTTCCAAGTTTGCATTTCTTTTTGTATCTTTTGCCACAATGATTCATAGTTATTTTGAAACAATTTTATATTTAAATCTGCAACTTGTATTCCTAGATATTTAACCTTCGATACTATTTCAAAACCTGCCATCCTTTCAAGTTCCTTGTTTTGAGTCATTGTCAAATTCTTTGTTATCATCTTAGTTTTTCTCTGATTCAGTCTAAATCCTGATACCATACCATATTCTTCTATAACAAGTTTCAATTGGATTATTGATTTCATCGGCCATGTTAGGGTAACCACCAGATCATCTGCAAATGCCCTAGTCCTATAATCTTCTTGCCTTATGACTATTCCATTTAAAGAGTTTGAGTCCTGTATTGTGTTCAACAAGACTTCTAAAGTTAAAATAAATAACAATGGGGATAATGGACACCCTATCTTGTGTCTTTTTGTATGTTAAAATTCGCAGTGAAACTTCCATTAATAAGTTGTGCAAATTGCTCTTGGTATATCGCTGCAATTGCCTGTATAAAGCGAACCCCAAAGTCCATTTTTTCCAAAGTCTTTATTATAAAATTCCAATTCACTCGATCAAAGGCTTTCTCCGCATCCAAAAAATCTATGATTTGCCTAACATTCTCTTTCATATATCTGCCTTCAATAAATCCTGCTTGATCATGATGAATCACCTCTTGAATAGCTGGTATTAACCTGTTGGCTAATACTTTTGCAAAAATTTTATAATCCGTATTTAAAAGAGATATTGGTCTAAAATTTTCTGGTTTTTTTAGGACCTGAATCTTCTTTTGGTATCAATGATACAAAAGCTGTTTTCCATGAAGAAGGTATATTACCACCTTGCTGTATGCTACAAAATAAATCTTTAAGGTGGTCAATCATTTCAGCTTGTAAAGTTTTATAATAAACTGCAGTTAGGCCATCTGTCCCTGGAGCTTTTGCTGGTTTCAGTTGTTTTATAGCAAAACTAATCTCCTCAGCTGTTATTAGTTGATCCATTCTTTCCTTATGAGCAGATGAAATCTTAGTAACCCTTTTTCCATCAAGATACTTATCTATAAGTTTATTTTGTATATTGTCCTTGGCATATAACTTAGAATAATAATCCAAAAAGGCTTTTTTGATTAGTTCTTGCTGATAAACTTCCTTCCCGGCATACTCAATGGTGTCAATCGTTCGTGTAGTTAATTGTTTCCTCAATGTATAAACCAGCCATCTGCCTGGCTTATTAGCATTAGCAAAAGTATTATGTTTTGCAAATTGTAAGTTAGTTGCTGTTTGTTCTGCTGTAAGCATTTGAAATTGGTCCTTCAGAAGTTTAATAATTCCTTGTAATTTCCCATCTGTTGGATTTTTCATCAAAAGCTGTTCCTTCTTCCTTATCTCTCTTTCCAATTCTATTCTCTTTTTCTGTCTATTTTGTTTATGCTTAAAATTCATTTGTATCAGTACCCCTCTCATATATGCTTTACCTGCATCCCAAACTATTTCAATAGGGGTACCTTTATTTAAATTCCATCTGAAAAATTCCTTTATATGGTTCTTAAATTCATTTACATTCTTTTCCTATCTAAATAGATTTTCATTTAATCTCCAAGATTTTCTTTCTTTCTTTCCCATCTCAGTTTCTATCCATACCGGACTATGGTCTGTTAATGTCCTAGGAAATATCTTCGTTTTCCTCACTTTAGGAAGTAAATCCACCATTAGCAAAATAAAATCTATCCTGGAAAAAGATTTATGCCTATCTGAATAAAAAGTAAAGTCCAAATCATCTGGATTATGCATTCTCCATATATCTTTCAATTCCAAATCCTCTTTCATATCAAAAAAGGCATGCAGTAATTTAACACCTGTTTTAGCTGGACTCTTTTTATCCTTTTTAGGTTGAATAACTCCGTTCCAGTCTCCCATAATTAAAATAGATGTAAAATTCCAATCTAAAATTTTCGAGTGAAGCATTTTGTAAAAACTTTCTTGTTGCTGGTTAGGAGCATAAATTCCAACCACCAAGGTTGGGCCATTATCTGTAAAGAGTTCAATTGCAATATATCTCCCAAATTCATCTGCTTCTATAATTTTAGCTGAAAATTTTTTATTTATGTATGTCACCACTCCATTCTTCTTTTCCGCATTTGAAGCAATAAATTGCATTCCTAATTTGGAATTTATCAAATATTTCTGATCTTGTATTCTAATATGAGTTTCTTGCAAGCAAATAACATCATTAATAAATTGTTTCAAATAATGAAATACTTTCTTCCTTTTTTGTGGAGAATTCAGTCCATTCACATTCCAAGACAAAAATTTAATTATCATTTGGGCTGCTCTGAAGTTTTGAGAACATTTGCTGGGGGTCCCTTTCCACACAGGTAATCTTTGGCTTAGTTCCTCCCATAACTTCAACTTGCACCTTATCCTTAACCTTCTTTGCTCGTTGTGGCTTAGCTCTCTCCTGTTGGAGTGCTTCCTGCATTTGCTTGGATGCTGCTCTAGTTATACATTGATCATCCGCTTTAGATGCCATCAGTTTAAGATCCAACGCCACTTCTCTTGTAATTTTCAATATATCCTCTAGAGAAGAGACTGGGAATGGTTCAAAAAGATCAGCCACAATACCACCTGTAGTTCCCTGAGCCTCCATTGCTTCCTTTTGTGACTGTTTTATTTGTTCTTCCATCTCCAACTCAAACTGTCTCTGTTCTTCAACCTCCTTATTTATTGGGGAAGATGTTTGTGGAGTTGTTGAGCCTGCTTTCAAAATATTATAATAAAAATCTTCCGCTTTTGCTATGGTATTTAAGCGATATCTCACTCCTTGCATCCTCAATATTATGCCAACTGGTGCATCCCATCGAAACTGTATTTGTCGGTTCTTCAGTTCAGCCACTAAAAATCCAAAATCCTTTCTATCCTTTAACATTTTAGGAGGCAATTCTTTAAAAACTCCAATTTCAGATCCATCAATTTGAACAGTAGAGGTAAATGACCTTTGCAAGATATCATTTCTTATTCTTCTGTCTGTGAAATATATCATCACATCTCTAGGCAATTGTCTATAAACTGCCACCCAAGAATTCACTCTGTAAACCTTGTCAATTTTAAAAAAAATCTCATCAAGGTCTTCAGCCTTTAATAACACAGCCAAAGTATCAGCACAAGCTTTCCTTAAATCATCTCTACTGTTCTCTTTTATACCTCTAAGCCTAATGGCAAATTCCATTTGCCTAAATTGCATCATTATTATCTCATTTTCAAGTCTTTGATTTCTTCCATCCACTTCACTAATTTTAGAATCCGTATCCTTCAGCTTAGTATCCACTTCCAATGCAAGCTTTTCCACCTTTTTATCAATCTGCAAAACTACATCAGACAGGCCTTTCACCACTGTTTGGATGTCCATATTAACTAAATCAAACTTTTATTGAACAAGCCCTTTAACCTCGTTAATTTCTTTGGTAATAAATTCTTTTAAATCCTGGAAGCCATCCCCCTTTGTCTGGCTTTGTGACTGTTCTGGCTTATGAGTGGGGGAGGCCCCCCCCTGCTGGTTTAGCCTCTGCTTTTGTATGCTTTGATGACATTTTACCACGTATACGATTTCTGTTCCCAGTACAAAATCCAAATCTTCCCAGTAATTTCTCCAGATTAAATCAGTTCAGTAAGAATCTCTATAGTTAATTTTTTTTGTTTTTTATTTTCTCCCTTCAAGCCGAATCTGTAACTTTGTAACATGTTGAAATAATCAGACCAGTCCACTTTCGCTTTCAGCTGCTCTTTCCGCTGAAAGCAATCACCATTTTTTTTTCCTTTTCCCCCCTCTCAAATTTTCTCAGGTTTCGGAATTATAGTTCTTTAAGATAATCCACAGGGCAAAAGATACTTGTGTTTTAATTTAGAGTCTCAATTCCACCCTGCTGTTGTGTTTGATTATTTAGTTGGTCGCACTGTCTGGCTCTGCTCGAAGCAGAGTTTCCCCGTCGTCTGGAGCTTCAGCAACTTAAAAAGGAAGTCCCACCCTGTTAACTCCCCAGAGCACCTGGGGGTCTCACAGGGGACTCTACCTAAAGTCGCCAGCTCTCCTCACCAAATCCTAGAAGATTGGGAGTTTTCCGAGCTGTTTCTCTTCTCCGAAACGGCTCTTTTACAGGTGGCAGGGCTGGAGGTCTTGAAAGGACCGTCAGCGATGAACGTGGCTCAACTGGAAGTCTCAAAAGAAAGAAAATATTGACTGTGTGGAAAATGCTTAAAAAGTAAAATTAGAAGAACAAAAATTATTGAATCAAAATTGGAAAAAGGTTATGATTTATTCCAGTTATAATATTTTTTCCCAGTTTCTTGAATTTGAGGGTGATACAACGATTCTTATCAGACTGAGCTTTTTGCCTGGATTCTAAATTTTAAGAACAATCGCATATGGTATATTCTTCTATAAGTCTGAAACAACATAGTGTGGTATTTTTCTTTAGATTGCAAGGGACAGAAAGGAAAGGCTGAATTCCCAATCCAACTTTAAATTAACACAATTGAGAATTCACTTTTATGCTTAATGTGTCCAATAACAACACTCTTTCTCGTCTATCCCCCCAATTGTAAGTATCTAATTTTTCAGACGTATCTCATGTGGTTATTAAAAGTTGTGTATTATTAACTCATTTTCAATTTGCAATTTCTTGCATATAAAACTAATGTATTTATAACACAGTAGACTTCATGAAGATAGATCACAATTTGAACATGATTTTTAAAGTGGTGGTGAAGATCTTAGAGAACTGAAATAAAACTAGATTCTTTTTTATTTCAAGTATAATAAAGAATTTTAGGAATTATTTTCTAGGAATTCTAGGTTATTTTGATTTTTTTCAATTAGTACTGAGTCCTGTGCTAGGATTTAAACATTGCCAAATAGATAGTGGAAATGGAACCCAAATAGTACTTCTAAACTTGCTTGTATAAGTCATATGATATAGTTCTCATACGTTACAAGCAACCCTTGTAACCAACTCTAGTTGGTTAAAATTATAGTTACTATTTTTTTTTACTTTAATTGGGTTGTTTAAGGCTGAAAGGATTTAAGGAATAATTATCTGGAAATCTTGAAGCTGCTTGCTCTTCTCTCTTTCTAGATCACATTGCTTTGGGTGAGGTACCATCCTAAACAGAACAAAAATCATTGGATTCAGAAAGCCCTAAAAATCAGTACAATTCAGTTGATGTTATCCCAATTCAGACCCTTCCAATTTTCATTCATTGAGAAAGCACTTCAATGGCATCATTTGGTCAACTCATAGTGGAGATATATAACTGATTATTATCAGGATAATGTTACATGATTTTACTAACTAGCTTTGTATAGAAGTTAAACAGAAAAGAGAAATTATCTGAATAACTTCATAAAGAAGAGTTCTTGGGCTATATTACTCCATTTGCTATCGATGTCAGTTGAAACTGTTGGAACTACTATAGAACTTTGTCCCTCGGTTCCAATCCCCTGAGACAGTCCAGAAGAAATCCATGATCAAAAGCATTGAAAATTACCAAATGATTAAGGCAATTTGTATTAACACATTATCAGCATTCCAGAGGTCTTCTATAAGCAGATTCAAATGCAGAAAACTGAGCTTGAAAGCTGAGTAGAAAGCTCCAGATAATTTGCTTCCTCCAGGATTCTCTGAAGATGCAGTATAAACCAATCTTATTAATAATGTTCCGTTAAAAAGAAAAGACAAGAGGAAGCTTGTCCAATATGGTTGAGTCCAAGAATGGTTTCTTAAGGTAGTGGTACAACAATCTCTAATTGAGTCAAGAATTCATTATTTAAAATTCATCAAATTATGCTAACAATTGAGTATAAGCAATTGAACTAACAAGCAACATAATTGTAGCATTATTATCATTTGAGAAAAAATTATGTAGAGCTTTGGACTGGAAATAAATAGATCCAAGTACAAACCAATATTCAGTGAAGAAATGCAATGTTCTATATTTCTCAACATCTAGTAAATTGAAGAGATTTTTTTTTGTCTTATTAAAAATGTCAGGGATATTGAAATATAGTATATTGAGCTTTTTTGGTGCAGACAATATAAATATACATATATCAGTAAAATAAATTCAAATATAATCAGCATAATTGACATAGTCTCTAGTTCAGTAGTTTCTAGAATATGAACAGATTGAGCAAATAATTAGGCTGTATGATATTCAAACTTATATGAGGGGCAAATAAAGAACGTAATGATAAAGTGCATCACTTTAGATACTAAAAGAATTAGACAACAACTTTAATACTGTGGCTAGTAAAATTGTAAAGCACAACAGCTGGGGGAAAAAAGGGATAGAAACTGTTCACTTCCTAGAAATTGTTCCTGAACACCAATGTCTTTGGAACTTTTCAATCATCCATGTCATGGTTATCCCAAAAGTGCTTTTTCAAGAAGGAACTGGACTTTTTTTGTTTTCCTTGACATTTCACTTCTTATCCTAGAAACCTTTTCAGTTCTGAACTAAACAAGCTGCTTGGATGAGAAGTGAAATATCTTCAAATGAATGAATGAATGAATGAATGAATGAATGAAAGAAAATCCAGTTGCCACTTGAAAAGCTATGTTTGTGACTTCCTGAACACCAGAACACATACATAGTAATGTCCCTTACTGGAATATTATCAAAAATATTATTGAGGACATGGGAGGAAGATGCAGGTGGATATGTGAAATCATCCTAAATCACAAGAAAAACAAGCAGTTTTTTTATAACTAGAGATTATAACTTATTTTTATTTATTTATTTATTAAATTTATTTATTGCCCACTTTGCCATGAGTCATTCTGAGTGGCTTATAGCACTAAAATGGAAAAAAAATGATAAAATGTAAGCATAGCAATAGTAAAGCAATGAAGTGATAAAAATAAACAATGAAATTACAATAGTACAAATAAACAGAAGGTTGGGAGGAGCAGAAAGTACAAAAGGGAGTTGATCAGTTAATTAGATCTATAGCCATTTCTGATATGGCCTTCCCCCCTTTGATCCTCAGGTCAACCAGCACAGCCAGGTCCTCAGGCCCTTGAAATGGATAGGAGGGATGGCAGATGTCACCCTGGGGGTGGGGGTACAGAATGTTCCAGAAGGCCATCATTACAGCAGAGAAAGCTCTTCTCCTGTATCCCACCAGCTGGAGTTCCTTGACTGATTCAATCTACAGCAGGTATCCTTTGCCAACAAATTATGTTTGTAAAATACATCTTACGTAGCCAATCGTCTTATTTTTAAGGAAAGGAAAGAAACCCATTTTTTCCTTATATTCCACATGGCTTTCTGAATGTCTTTATTCCTGAAACTATAAATGATGGGATTCAGTAGTGGTGGCAAAACTGTATAAAAAACAACAGAAAGCAGATCTGCAATATGTGAGGAAGAACCTTTTGGTCCCATATAAGCAAATATTGTAGTACTGATAAATAAGGAAAAGACAATTAGGTGGGGGATGCAGGTTGAGAAAGCTTTATGTCTGCCTTGAATGGATTGGATCTTTAGCACAGCTGAGAAAATATAGCCATAAGATATAAAAATTATCCCACAACAAATTGAGGTAATTGTACTTCCTACCACAAAAATTAGGATTTGGCTCAATCTTGTATCATTGCAAGAAATCTTCTGTAACTGAGGAACTTCACAGAAAAATTGCTCAATCCTGTGTGACCTACAGAATTTCCATTGAAATATGATTACAGTTTGCAGAAATGCATGGGTCATACAGGTGAGCCAGGAAGCAGCTGTCATTTGCATACAAACATCCCAGTTCAGGATTAGACTGTATTGCAGGGGATGGCAAATGGCCACATAACGGTCATAAGCCATTATGGTGAGCAAGGCAAGCTCAGAACCTGCAAAGATGAAAATTGAGAAGGCTTGGGCAACACATTCAATGAAAGTAATCACTTTGTTATATTTTAAGGAAGTGGCCATGGATTTGGGGATGGTGGTTGAGATGAAAAAAATGTCTGAAAGTGATAGGTTGACTAAAAAGGAATACATTGGAGTGTGAAGGGTGCAGTTCAGGGCCACAGTGATAATCAGGAGAATATTCCCTATTATGGCCATTAAGTAAATGAAGAAAAACATCACAAAATGAATAATGTGAACATCACGGTCATTAGAAAATCCCATCAGAAAGAATTCTGGCAGAGTGGATTGATTCATTTCATTTCATTCAGACTTTCTAGAAAAAGGAGAAGAGAATACAATTAGCAGACATTTTTTAAAAAGAAATCTGAGGTTTTGCTAAAGATCATTATATTGTCTGTGAAAAGGAAACTACTAAATAGGAAGTACACAAACAACCGAGCAAATATCAAAATTAATTGGCTTGGCAATGTTTGTAACAGTCTCTTTGTCAACCTCGTTCTCACCCTCACTAGTTTACAAAGAAAAGTAATTCCTTGATAATAAAAATATAACAGCAAACTAAACTTACTTTAAGAGACATAGTGTACACTGATGGAATTTCAAATGTTTTGAAGAACTGAGAACTATATATGATGTGCACAATGCATATATTTTAGTAGAAACAAAAGGAGTACTCTATAATAAGGCATTGGTGTTGTTATTGTTGTTGTTATTGTTGTTGCTGCCGCCGCCATTGCAACATGTCATCCCTTGGCAGCAATGAATATAATAAAGACAAAAAAAAATGGAAGGCATATAGAATGGTCTCAAGAAAACCTCTAAAACTGTCTTTCAACACTTTTCAAATTATCCTTTCTGATTTGCTCTCACTTCTGTCTCTCACAAAAAAATAAAAATAATATTTAGATATCTTGCCTATATCTAACTAATCAATTACAAGGGAAATTAATTTCTATCTTATTTACTTATGTTAAATGGATAAAAATTATTCTTGGAATTTATTTTATAAACATACATTTAAAAAACCTAATATTGCATCATTAATATTGGAATGTGGAATCAATACTTGTAATTTTTTCCTTTGTTATCAAGCAATTAAGATAAGAAAGTTAACTTACTGATAACCATAATATTGTTATTATTTACAACACTAGCAGTAAAAATGGGGGAAACTGAATATTTAGATGTGATTAAGTTATGAAATGGCACTGAAATCACAACTTGAGGAAAGTTATACATATGTTGGTATTTTAGAAGCAAACAATATCTGTATGCCCATGTGAGAAAGATAATATTTCAAAATTGAATGTGGGTTGTGGTAATATAATTAAAGTAATTAATACTTAAGTTATTCATGTAGTATTATTCAATATATATGAATATATTGCCTGAATACATATAAAACTAGATGCTTTACAATGCAAGATACATTTATGGCAATACATCATGCACTATACCCCCAAAATAACACAAGCTGTTTGTATTTACCAAGGAAAATGATGGTTGTGATTTGTTGCAACTGATGCAGGCAAGAATAAAAAATCAGATGTTTAACTGATTTCCTAACAACAAGCAAAAAAGGAGGTTAACAAAAGTTTGCAATAAAAAACATTGTGAACATTATAGAATCAAAGAGGCATACAAAACTGATCACCTACAATGGCAGATAGTAAATAGGAATTTTTGATACCTGAAAGAAATTGAAGGCAGGATAAAAAGAGCAAAACTAGGTCCAATTGGTTTCCAATTGGACCCATCAATAATGAAAGAAAAGGCTGAATTTGCAGAACAAGAATAAGCACTAGCAACAAATTCTATAAAAAATTAAAAACTGGGAACAACCTCCTACATACCTTAAATAGAGAAAAATGAGGTTATTGATTACCTAATCAATGCTTGTAGTAAACTTCTTGCCTTATTATGAAAGCAGTCAAGCAAACATATATGTATTCTTTCCATTAATTCTATTCATGTACCACAATTTTTTATACTAAATGAAATCTTTAATCTTAAATTTTAGCTGTCAAGGCGGTGGAAGTATATTACTTACCTCTCTTTTTTCCTTGAAAAACTTGATATGCTTGAATATGTATCATCTTTAATATAACAAATATCTGCTATGGGGAAAGCTGGTAGAGGTTGAAATATTGTCTTCTCTGTTTTCTATTATACTTCTGGGAATCAGCCCTTGGAGAAGATTTCAGATTGCATAATGATGTCCAAATAAGTGGAACGATTACCTATGTTGTGTACAAAACCTTTCTATCTTGAAGGTCTTGACTGAGTCTTCATTTCAGACTCAGAGAAGTATTCTGCTTAGTCAGCACAACTCAAAATAATATGATCTGAGACAAAAACAAAATTCTTAGAGCAAAACATTTCATTTCACTTTTATAAATCATAATAACAGTTTTCTTTCTGAATTTGCTATCATTATTTTTCCTTTTGCTTTTTATGGGAATAGAAATGATTTTAGTTAAGCTAAACTTCATTGGTTTGTGTTTAAGTTAAGTTTCTTTATAGGAAACCAAGAATATGAGAAGCATGCACTTGTCCAAAACAATGACTCTTTCCAGGAACTTGATTTGTTTACTGAAAAATGTTAGTATTTTGTTCATAATACAAGACCTTGCCCAAATAGTAGACCACCGAAATATTTATTAAAAGAGCTGTTGATTTATATCTATCTTTGGATCCCTTTGCTTACTAAAAGCAGTAACCATCAGAGTGTTTAAAACCAATTTTAGATTGCTTTCTAAAAGTGTAGGTTAAGCAAGCCATTGTTCCATGGTAGACTGGTGCTGGAAAAGATGTCTATAATGATGTTGAATTAATCCAGACAAGCACAAGTAAGAACTCCATGATAGTGATAAGGACAGTAAAACATTCATTCCCCCCCCCCCCATCTTTATTGTGTCAGGTGGCAGCCACCTGAGAGTCCTATTTAGTAGGACTTTGGAAGACACACGACTAACTGGAGAGTTTCCATCTAGCAGTTAAAGTCACTTGGATCCACTTAGAGATAGATTTTGACTTGAATCAATGCTTGGCAAGGCCTTGCATTATCTGGAATGAATTTAATTTTATGACTGCCTAATTGCCCAATCAACTGCCCCTGATCTAATTTCTAGTGGTTTTTGGAGCCAGTTGGTGTAACTGTATTACAATCTCTGCATAAGAACTGGAGGTCATCCATGACTTTGTGTACCTCAGCTCAACTATCTCTGATACTCTCTCTTTAGATACTGAGATGGATAAACATATTGGTAAAGAGGCCACCATATTTTTCAGACTTACAAAGAGAGTATGGCTTAATAAGAAGCTGACGGAACATACAAAGATCCAGGTCTATAGAGCCTGAGTCCTGAGCACACTCTTGTACTGCAGTGAGTCTTGGACCCTTTACTCATAGCAGGAGAGAAAGTTGAACACCTTTCATATGTGCTGTCTCTAACGTATTCTTGGCATCAGTTGGCAGGACAAAGTTCCAAATAGCGCAGTCTTGGAACATGCTGGAATTTCTAGCATGTATATACTATCGAAACAGTGACATCTACACTGGCTTGGGCATGTCGTGAGAATGGCTGATGGTTGGATTCTGAAAGATCTCCTGCTGTTTTAGGACTTCTTTCCAGAGCACGATACCATTGTCTTTTGAGACTGAGGATGCCAATGATGATGGTCTAACAACCCAATACACTTTAACAATCTCCTCCTCCTCCTCCTCCTCCTCCTCCTCCTCCTCCTCCTTCTCCTCCTCCTCTTTGGAAGCATGGTTGTAGATAAAGTGGTAGACTGGAGCAGGACCTAGTACTTATCCCCTCACAAACAACTAATTCATTAGTAAATTTTCTCAATTTATTGCAGTTCTGAATTTTGATTTTCTTAGTAAAAACAAGGTGTTTGGGTAACAAAGTAAAATGTTTCAAAATAAAAATGAGTAAATATTTACAAATATCATCTACATAATGGATATATTTTTAATAATCCATAGACCATGCACAGATTGTTCAAGTCAACAGCTAGAAAACCAGAAAGTTTATTCAAAGTTTGTCATTCCTGACCAAATTGACTCAGCCTTCTATCCTTTCTAAGGTAGGTAAAATGAGGACCCAGATTATGGGGGCAATAAGTTGACTTTGTATAAATATACAAAAGTATGAAGGCTATTGTTTAACACATTGCAAGCCGCCCTGAGTCTCCAGAGAAGGGCGGCATATAAATCAAATTATTTATATCTATCGATCGATAGATAGATAGATATAGATAGATAGATAGATAGATAGATAGATAGATAGATAGATATGGCTATCCACTTTTTAAACAAAAGTGAGTACAGAGAACTGAAAACATTAAGTTACATAAAAATATCCATAACAATTGGGAATGTGAATGTCAATTATATGATCAGAAGCAAATTTTCCAAAGGGAGAAAAAAAAACTCCTGCAAATATAATCACTACATGCATTTCTCTGTGTGAAGAGCTCAAAGAACATTCTGAAATATTAGTGAGAAAGAAAGAACTTGCAATTGAAGAATGAAAATCATTGGAAACCTTTCACAAGACATTTGCATTGGTAGCTATGACTGCAAGATGTATTTTAAATAAGTACATTATATTTCTTTTTTAAAAAGTGAAAATACTTTCACTGCTGTTTTTAACATGGCTTCTTTCATGTTCTTATTCCTGAAGCTATAAATGATAGGATTAAGTAATGGTGGCAAAACTGTGTAAAAAACAGCAGAAAGCAATTCTACACTATGAGATGAATGACTTTTTGGGGTCATGTAGGAAAATAAAGCAGTGCTGAGAAACAGAAAGAAGACAATCAGATGGGGAGTACAGGTAGAGAAGGCTTTGTGTCTGCCTTGTATTGACTGAATCTTTAGCACAGCTGAGAAGATGTAACCATAAGAAATAAAAATAATACCACAACACACTAAACTAACAATGATTGCTGTCACAAAAATCAGTGTTTGACTAGGTCTTGTATCAGTGCAAGAAATCTTCTGTAATTGAGGAATATCACAGAACAATTGTTCAATCCTATGTGATCTGCAGTATTCCCACTGAAATACAATTACAGTTTCTAGCAAAGCATGGATCATACAGGTGATCCAGGAAGAAGCTGCCATTTGCATACAAGCATCCCAGTTCAGGATAAGGTTATATTGCAGAGGATGGCAAATGGCCACATAACGATCATAAGCCATGATGGTGAGCAAAGCAATTTCAGAACCTGCAAAGGTGAAAATCGAGAAGACTTGGGTGGCACATCCAGTAAAGGTGATCACTCTGTTATCTGTCAAGAAAGTGAGCATAGATTTTGGAATGGTGGTTGAGATGAAGCAAATGTCTGAAAAGGACAGGTTGACTAAAAAGAAATACATTGGGGTATGAAGAGAGCAGTTCAGGGCCACAGTAATAACTAGGAGGACATTGCCCATTATGGCTATTAAGTACATGAAGAGAAACATCACAAAATACATAATTTGTATATCATAGTTATCAGAAAATCCCATCAGAAGAAATTCTATCAGAGTAGATTCATTGGTCATTTCATGTTTTTCATTTATTTGAGACATTCTGAGAAAAAGAGAGGAATGCAGTTAGTAGATAACATCAAATCATTTAAATTACTAAATTTCAGTATTCTCCCTATGAAAGATAGTGATGGGAATTTAAAATAACAGATTGCCTCTGCAATGGTAGAAGTAAACTATTATATCTTTCAGATTGCATTCTAGAGTTATTTTCATGAAAGCGAAATAGAGATATCTAATGCACAGCACAGAAAAAAGGAAGGTTTTTTTGATTCCACAATGGAAAAATCAAACTATTACTTTGGAGCATCAGGGTATGAAAACAGAAGAGCGAAATAATGTAAGTTTCAAAATAATAATGATCTTTAATGGAATGGTAAATTGTTTGAAAAATTAAGAGCTATGGTATAGCATACTATATTTATTTTGATTTTTTAAAAGTTCTCTATTAATTATTATTGTTATTACTCTTATTGCTTTTGTAAGTTCTCCTCCCTCTATTTAAAGTGAACAGTAACTAAAACTGAGGATGTACAGAATAGATTGAACAAAAAGAAAACATCTCTTTCAGTCTCTTTCAGTCTTTTCTGTTTTTTTCACTTGTTCACATTTTTGTTTCTCACTAACAGTACAAAAAATCATACCATGTATATATTCATGAATAATTTGAATGTATCTGCCTAATAAAATGAAAGTAATTAAGTTTCGTGCTTACTTCAAGTGAGTGGATATACTTTTAAATGAATGGGATAATTTCTTCCTATAGCTTATTTTGTAAACTCACATTTAAAAAAAAAATACAACTGATAATTCCAAGAAGAATTTAGTGCATATTCATTTGTAATATTGGAAATAATTAATTTAGTAATTAATAAACTGTCCTTAATCTAATTATAATTGGATGAAATTGAATCATGGGATGGCTATAAAATCAAAGCACTGAAAATGGACAAAAGTTTTTAGAGTTTGGATATTTTAGAAACAAACAATATTTGAATAATCATGTGAAAGAGAAACAAGCAGTAAATAAGTAACATGCATTAGATTTTTAAAAAATAAAATCATAGGCAGTGGTTTATATAATGAAAGCCAACAATACTTGCACTATTCTAATACATTGCATGGCAGATATTGTTGACTGGAAAAAGTTGGAAGTAGATGCTTTACAATGTAAGATCCAAAACTTATGACAATAGATCATGAACTACACTCCAAAAGCAATAAAGATTGTTTGTATTTACCAAGTAAAATTGGTGGATGTGGTTTGTTGCAACTGAAGCAGGCTGTGGGAGATTACATCAAAGGTCTAAATGATTCCATAAAAGCAAACAAAGAGACAAGGGTAACAAATATCTGAAAGTAAAATATTTTGAGTGTTACAGAATCAAAGGTGGCATACAAAACTGAATGGTTACAATGACTAATTAAGCATTACACAGACAGATAAACCTCTACACAATTACTACCTGAAAACAAATTAAAGATAAGAAGAGTAAGAAAATGACTTGGCAGTGGCTTCAGATTAGATATACCAAGTAGGAAACAGAAGGCTTAACATTTACATCACAAGGAATTCACCAACAAATGTTACAAAAATGTTAAATAAAAAAACACCCTGAAAACAACCCCAAATGAAGATTTTGCAGAGAAAGATAATTCTAGCAAAAAACCCCAAATGTTATTTAAAAATGTAAATATAGACACTAACATTAGAGTAACTCAAAAGAAACTGGAAAAACTTACAAAGTATCAATATTTAAAAAGGGAAAGAAGAGATTATGGAATAAAGTAATTTTTTTTCCATAACTCTTGGAACTATCGAGATTTATAACTATTAAATTACAAAAACAGTTGGCAAAATTAGAATTATTTTATCTCACATTTCCTTGGAAACACATATATATTATGACAGAATTTGGAAAATTCTTGGACTTTTGAATGAAGTTTGAATTGACTCTAAAACACTAACATTTGTTGGAGATTCTTCAGAAGAAAAATAACAATAAGAACCTGACATAAATATATTTTCTGTATTCATTCTTTTCCTGTACCACAGCCTTTTATATTAACTGAAACTGTAGGTGTCCATAACCTTACATTTTATATGTTGGTGCTAAGGAAGCGTGTTATCTCTAATTTTTTTCCATGAAATATTGGTAATGCCAGTATGTTTGATCATGTATCATCTTTAATATAAGAAATCTATGCTATGGGGAGCTAGTAGAAGTAGAAATAGTCATGTTTTCCATTATACCTCTGGGAGTCCATCCTTTGAAAAGATTCCAGATTGCATGATGTTGACTCGATTGTAAACTACCAGATACCAACACTGTTTTCCATATTTTCTGCAAATTAAATGTTTTCAATCTAATTTCAAAGCCCTGTTGTAAATTTTGGCCCATCCATTAAGTAAATAATTTTCTCAGAGTTGAACTGGTTATGGTATACCATAAATACAGTCTTTGATTTCTATAGTACACAAAGACTACATTTATGGTATACCAAACCAATGAAGTTTTAGTTCAACTTTGAGAAAATTATTTACTTAAAGGATGGGCCAAAATAGCCAAATGGAAGCTATGATTGCATGTCACATTATAACAGAATGTCACCTTGTTTTTCTGAAGAATGGATCAGTTTCTAAAATACAAGTAGGAAAAACATATTTAAGATAACAAAGAATCCACAATTAACTCCAGGGATGGAAACTAATTAAACTTTTCATAACATTACTTATATTCACTGCCAATCAGAAAAGGTATTTATAAAGATGGGAAGCCTATTTAATATATTTGTTATTAAATTGAAAGATCCCAGTTGAAGAACTATCAAACACTTGGTTTGATCAATTCACCAGATACCCATGTCTAAATGGAATTTTATCATTTCAAATTAGAATTTTAGATGGATAGATTTTTTCCAGTTATGATATTTTCATTTCTTGAACTTGAAGAGCAAGCTGCTGAAATAATGTGTTCAACAACAGTTGCCTTTATCTGAAGAATTATTCACATATCCTTTTTCTGACTATGCAGTAACGTGCCCTTGAAAAGGTTTTTTCTTCTTTTTTTTCTTTTCTTTTAGTCCAAATAGAACTTTCTGATTCTTATTATAAATTTCAACTCATTTATACTACTCATATTACTAAGAATCCTTGAGCTTAAGCCAAATTCTAGACATTTCTCATCACCCTATGATATCTGCCATAACTCTCCACTTTCTTTTCCAACCTTTCTTTTCCACTTGACTTTTTGACAGAGCAGCTTTTAGGCTTATCCAGGCCTTAGTCTGAAGGCACTTACATTCAGAAGCTGTGGCTTACATACTAGGAGGCTGGAGTATTTCTTCCTTCAGCCTAATTACAGTCACTAAAATTGCTTGCCCTTGCTTATATTAGTTAGCCTGGAAGTTTAAAATTTAAGTCTAAATTGTAAGGGAGTAAGGAAGTTCTGTGCTTCTCTCCCTTTCTGGATTTCCTCACTTGATGCCCCATCCAGAGGCTTCTAAAATGAAAAGGAAAATACAAACCCACCCTCCCTCTCTCCCTCTCTCTCTCCCTCCCTCCCTCCCTCCCTTCCTTCATCTTAAAATTTATAGACCAACATCCTCACAAGTAAAGAGTTCTTTTTTTGTGTGGTTCATCCCTACTCCATCATTTCTGTAGCCCATCTTCCCACATATGAGAGGGGATTCTGGAAGATTATTTTCATTTATTTTGGTTTATTTTGGTTTGAATATCTGATTTTTTTTCAGATTGATGCTTACTTTCTTCTATTGTAACCACCAATTTCTTAGTTAAAAAAAGATTATAGTTAATTATCAAAAACATGACAAGGCTCCATGACTCCTCTTTAGCATTTCAGAAATAGTAATAATAAAAAATGGGAGTAGTAGGCAACACAATATCAAAGAAGCTGGAAAGGGTATAGGTTGGAGCTGGGAAAGCCAGGTGATACTCTCATTCATTTGTGGGAAGGATAAGGCAGGAACTCTGTATATTTTTAGAAAGCTTGTTTAAATATCCATCTAGAATTAGATTATCTTGTTCAGTATGTATGTGGCTAAAAACCATTATTCCATACCTGAAATAAATGTAAATAGGTTGTGATAAAGTTTTGTTTTGAAAATTGTAAAATGTCCATTTAATTGTAGAATAATCACTTGTCTCCTCTTCTTAAGGATAAAAAACTCAACTTCCTTCAATCTTTTGTTGTAGGACTTAAATTCCAAGTCTCTGATCAATGATGGTGCTTCTTTTAATTTAATTTAAGTTATTTGAATTCTATTTAAAGTCTGTTAGCAGAACTGGACATCACAATGAAGACTTTGGTTAACAATTACAAAACTATATAAATGTAGTACTTATCAAGATTTAGCAATGCTAAATCCCCCCCCCCCAATCTTTTCACAAAGGTCTGAAGACCTGACTCTGCTAGTTGGCCTGAAGACCCAATACATCACTGGAGATAACAGCTGTAGTTGACTTCACCTCAGGGATGAAATCCAGCAGGTTCTCACAGGTTCTGGAGAACTAGTAGCAGAAATTTTGAGTAGTTCAGAGAACCAGCAAATACCACCTCTGGGTGGCCCCAGAGTGTGGTGGGAATGGAGATTTTGCAATATCCTTCAATATCCCAGGAGTGGAGCGGGAATGGGGATTTTGCAGTATCCTTCCCCTGCCACACCCACCAAACCATGTCCACCAAGTTACACCACGCCCACCAAGCCACGCCCACAGAACCAGTAGTAAAAAAAAATGGATTTCAGCACTGCCTCACCTCCCCCTGCACATCTGTTTCCCCTCCTCTCATCCTTTTAATTTTATATTATTGCACTTCCACTGTTTATATTTTATTATTTTATTCCTTTGCTTTGTTATTTTTACACTTTTAATATTTTTTCCTGTTTTATTGTTGTAAGATGCCTACAGTATCCGCACAGACAAATGGGTAGCAAATAAATTTAACAAATAAATAAAACTTTTATTGATGCATCTTAAAATTACATTTCCTTTTTGATATTGATATTTATTAATGCAGGTCATTTCATGGCTGGAAGGCAGAAAAAAAGAACATCATAATCCATCTTCTCTAGTTGTAGGCATGAGCTTCTAGAGTACATGGGTGGCAAAATTTAGGGAAAATACACAGCATTTTCAAGATTGACAGCGGTACTAGATTAGGTGGTATATTCACACTTGGTAGGTTTGGTGGAAGAGGAAATCAGGTTCCAAAAATTGACAAAAAGAGAAAAAAACTCCTTCAAGAATTTGTCCAAACAGACACTAGAAGCCAACAGTGTTTTGAAGACATACCCACCAACAAACTTCCATTTAGAAATATGAAATTGAGAGACAGAACACAAGGTAAAAAGTCAGTCTTTCTTTTCCAATTTTGGATAGCGGTGAGGGTAGAAGCAAAACACAGGAATTTGAATGCACATTTCTCCCAGTAGAGAGATATGGAAGAAAAAGAAAAATAGCTGCAAGTCAGTTTGGACTGCTTCACAACTGATATTACTGGCGGCATTGTAAGTGTATTGGGAACATCCTTCTTGGATGTAGTGTGCTCTCTGTGGCTGACACAGCTCTTAAAGATACTTCAAAATTTCTTCAGAAAGCTACAGCAATGTGCAACAACCATAACTTGGATAACTGAAAATCTCCATAGACATCCTTCCACTATTGTAATGGCATATAGATTTAACCTGTCCTATATGTTAAGATGCAGAATTTGGATGTCTTGATTCATTTCAGGTGCCTGACATATAGAAGCTGACTATTATCTTATGAATTTTCACCTTTAAGTAATACAAGACTAGATCATTAGAGTTAATTTATTTATATACTTCAAGTGTGTATCTTACAGAAATGGAAAACATTGCAATTTATTGAGTTTTTATTATTCTGTAATTTGTTCTAAGAAGAACAAAATTAGATGTCTATCATCTAACTATCTGGTTTTCCATATACAGTCAGTTTTAAAAATAAAAATCAAAGCTTTGCTTTGCTTTGCTTTGCTTTGCTTTGCTTTGCTTTGCTTTGCTTTGCTTTGCTTTGCTTTGCTTTGCTTTGCTTTGCTTTGCTTTGCTTTGCTTTGCTTTGGAAACCCTAATTTATGTGGAAAATATTATGTTTGTATTATTTCTATCAATCATTTCAGTTGTGTTTTTTTTTACCAATTTCATAAACATCTCTAGAAAAGCTTTTGAGATGATTATCCAAACTTTACCATTTTAATATTTTCATCAGGCATTTTTTTATATCTTTGTTTCTTGGGCTATAAATGATGGGATTCATTAAGGGTGGCAAAACTGTATATAAAATGGCAGCTATCATATCCATAGGAAAAGAGGACCAGGTTTTTGGTTTCAAGTAAGAAAATGAGGCAGTGCTAACAAAGAATGAAAAAAACAGAAAAAGTGTGGAGTGCAAGTGGAAAAGACCTTGTACCTGGCCTGAGTAGACTGAATCTTGAACACTGCAGAAAAAAATGTAAGCATAGGAAATAAAAACAAAGAAAAAGCAAAATGAACCCACAAAGACAGCAACAAAAAGGAGCCTTTGGTTTGCTGTGGTATCAGTGCAGGATGACACCAATAACTCTGGAATATTGCAGAAAAAAAATTCAAGCACATTTGAGGAACAAAAATGTAGGCCCCATATATTTGCAGTATGTATCAGGCCATTGATTGCATTGCAAATTGAAGAAGCAGCTGCTATATGAAAACAGGCATCCCAGTTCATGATGAGCCTGTATTGCAATGGGTGGCAAATTGCTATATAGCAGTCATATGCCAAGACGTTGAGAATAAACAGTTCAGTACCTGTAAATGTGAGTAGAGTGGAGTAGAATGTATCACCCAGAAAGCTGGGTGATACATTCAGAAAATGAAATCTGTCTCTTGTTTAAGAAAGAATAAAAAATGGATTTGGGAACAGTGGTGGAAATGTGACTGAAATCCAGAAAGGATAAATTGACCAGAAAGAAATACATGGGGCTATGAAACTTTGGGTGCTGGGCAACAGTTACAATGAGGAGAATGTTCCCTGTTATGATTACAAGGTAAATGAGAAGGAACACTATGAAGTGTAAAATTTGTAGTTCTTGGACATCAGAAAATCCTTGAAGTAAGAATTCTGTTATAGCTGTTTGATTGATCATTTTCTTTCTTAATCAAAAATTCTGAAAGGAAAAAAATATTAGGAAAATAATGTTTTCCTAATGTTTTAATTCTTAATTCCTTTGTTTTAGTTCTTTTTTCCTCCCAATTTATAATCAGTTTTGTAACTCTTAAACCTAGATATAAAGACTAATAAATTGAATAGCACAAACTTCAACTCAATGACAGGAATTCAAAAATGGAGTATTTCAATCATCCTTAAATCTTTAATTCAATCTGAATTATCTTTAAGAGATTACACTGTTTATGAAATTATTTTTATTTGAATAAAATCAAATATTATGTTTTTATAATAAAAGAATAATTAGTACTTGTTATTTAGTATAATGCAATTGAGCCTATCTGGAATTTTTGTAAGGCAGAATCTAGCATTTAATCAAAAACATATGTGTAAAGAGCTTCCGGTTTGGCATCGTGGGGTTGATGAGCCCCACCAAAACCCTGACTGGCTAACTGCCGCTGACAGGTCTGAAGACCTACCCTGTCCTGAAGGGACAGGGGAAAAGAAAGGGACCCCTTGGCGGCCAAGAGGAACGGGAAAGTTCCTCAGAGGCTGGAGGCAATCCTCTAAGTCAGCGGTGTGGGATGGCAGCCATGGTGGCTGCCTTGAGACTGCAACAGATCGGGACAAGTAAAGTGCAGGAGGAAGGAAGGAAGGATGAAGTGCTTTGGAGCCAGGTGAGTGACCCAGGCGAGAACAACATGTTAATGAGGACATTTATAAATAAGACCCCCAACCTTACTAGCAGCTAAAGATCTGAGGGGCTTGAAGATTTTTGGGGAAAAAAGGGAAAGAAGTTTTAAACCCTTTAAGAATCTTATTTCAATCTGATCAATTGGAGGGAATTGCTAATTAACTAAATAGAATTGGATACTTGAACTTTTTTACTAAAACTGACACTTGGAAATTAAGATTAATAGAATTGATTGTCTTTGTGTTAAATGTTGATGCTAAAAGGAGCAAGGGATAAAAAGTTTAGATAAAGCGGTATTGAATTTTGATTTATAATTGAATTTATAATTGAATATAAAAAGGAATTTTGCCTTAGTAGGAGATTAGGATGTATGATGAGATAATAGAAAAATTTATTAAGATGTTGGAATTTATGTTAAAATTGTTTGTTTTTCATTTGTTAACTTAGTGTACCCACTTGTGACCGGACCAAGACTTAGTTCTTGATTTTTTTTTTATTTTTTATGTTTATGTTGGAAAAAAAATAAAAACTTCTTTACAAAAACAAAACAAAACATATGTCTAAAGATAACCATAACCCCATTTTTTTCAAAGTAGATTATTTTATCATTGTTTTAGTCTGTTATCAAACAAATAAAACACATTGATTTTACTGATTCAAAGATCCAGACCCCTTATCATATTTGTTGCTATGTACTTTCCAGGGTCACAACTTTTTTTTTTTTTTTTTGGTATTATGCTCTTATAAGTGCAGTTAAAGTGTAGTATCTCTTCTCATCTTGACGCTATCCTCTTTTATGCAATTTAGGAATGTATTGGCCTGTTTGGCAGCTGCAGAACACTTCTGGCTCATATTTATGTGATTGACCACTAGAACTCCTAGACCTTTTTACAGTTATTGCTGTTGACCCACGTACCACCGATTCTATATCTATGAATTTAGGTTCCACCCCCCCAACTGTAAGACTTTACTTTTCTCACAACTGAATTGCGTTTTATTGAATAAGGCCAAGTGTTCAAAACTGTCAAAATCCTTTTGGATGTTGAATCTATCTTCTAAAATGTTGGCTATTACTGCCAGCATGTGTCATCTGCAAATTTGATGAATTCCCCTTTTATATCTTTATCTAAATAGTTTATAAAGATTGTTGAAGAGTTCTGGGCCTAAGACAAAACTTTGTGCCACCCTACTGCATGCTTCTCTCCACAAACTGAATGTGGCTGGTCAGCCAATTACAAATCCCTTTGGTGGTGATGCTGACTACTCCACATTTTTCTATCTTACCAAGATGTAGGCTGTGGTCTTTTTTGTTAAATATACTTTTGATGTACCTTTTTGATTTGAAAAACATATTTGCATTCTACAACAGGCCATTCTTTTCAAACTGGTATGGCAAAAATAGAGAAAATGAAGTTAACTATTAATATAGTTATCACACAATTTTCAATTGTAAATGTAAATAATTGAAAGTAAAATCTTAAATCCTTAAATGTAAGTTCTACATTACTAAGTTTTATTCAAATAAAAAAACCCCAAATAATTAGATATTAGAATTTGAAACACTTCAATTTTGATCCCATAATATGAAAATGTTTTCTTTCTCTGTAAAACCTATATATTAGTATACAGTTAAATTTTCAATGCTTGTCCAAGTATCATACAAGTGTATTTTCCCATCTCTGTTCTTTACAAAAAAAAAAAAAATCCTCTGGATGTGTTAAGGAAAAAAACAAAACAAAACCTTTCCTCATTTCTTCCTTTAATAAGCTACTCACCCACATTATGTTTATTTGCAGCATTAGCCATTAATACCTTTAATACATTGTCCATTCATGCCCAAAGCCTTCTATGCATGCGCAGAGCTTAAAATTGTCTCAAAAAAGCAGTGTCATGACGTCGGCGTAGGCGGGTGGAATCTCCCGCAGCTGCCGCTATCAATTTGTCCAAGCCAGATAGAACCGGCTTAATTTCACCCCTGGGTAGTTCTTGAGATGGTCTGATTATTTCCACAAATAAGAAAGAAAGTCCAGTCGCCTCCAGAAAATGCACCTTTGGGACTTTACTTTTCTCACAACTGAAAAAAACTGAATTGCATTTTATTGAATAGGGCCAAGTGTTCAAAACTGTCTTGGATGACTTGGATGACTGAGAATATCCACAGACTTTTAACTCTACAATCTGTGATGATCACCCTTTGAATGGCATGGGAGTAGGAATAAATTTCCAAGAAAAAATTGCAGACTACAGGAACCAGTAGCACTACTCAGGTGACCCTGAGGACACAGATAAACCTCCAAGTACTTCAATGACCCTCTAAAAGGATGCCGATTACCATCTGTCTGCAAGGAATATAAATTCTTCCATTCCCCACTATCCTGTCAGAGCTGAAGAAGCTTCTTGGGTGGATGAAGTCTTCAGCTATTTTATCATATCTGTTAAATATGAACTATGTACTGCAATGTTGCTATAAATCTTACCATATTTGTATTTGTGTCAGATAGAAAGATAAGAATTTTATGAATTTCTGATACTGCAATAGACATTTTGTCATTTTGATGAAAAATTTAGTTTCTCCAAAAATCTGGATATAATTTTATAAATGTATAAATCAAATACTATGTGTACACTTGTAAATGGCCTAAATTTGTATAATTTACTTGAAATATAATTTTTTCATCACATAAAAATGGATAAATATGTAATTATATGGTATAGTCATTGAAAATAATGGGCTTAATGAAGACTAACTCATACGAAATAATTGTACCATTTGACTGAGGATTAACATAAAGAAAGTATTTTTTTCCAATTCATATTTTTTAAAGTTTTTTATACCTACTCCAGGAATTATGTTACTTTCTTCCCATACACAAAACATAATTCAGTTGAGAATATTGAACATCCTTCCCTTGCCATTCCTTTCTTTGGAAACTCCCCCCCTCTCCGATGTCAGAACTCTGAGTCATCAGAACTTGTAGGATGCCATTGGGAGAGTGGGAAGGATTTCCAGTGTCATGTATTTCCCTCCAATCATCATTGATGGAGGTAAATATGAAAGTTAAACTTTACTCCTGGACAGTGAATAGTTGCACAGGAATAAGCACTTCTGAATTAAATGGAGTCAGCTTCTAGATAACCTTTACAGAATTGTAACTTTAAATGCATGAGGACGTTATAGGTGACCTTTGAAACCAACTCTCTTTGGGCATATCCTTTCATTTGGTTTCTACTCTCATGCAATGTAAAGACGCATTCCCCCTTTTTAGAACTTTGATGTTAATCAGTGGGGATATTTTCTTAGTGATAAAGTGTGTGAAGGCTTCCTTAACTTGCTTGTTTCTCAAGCTATAAATGAAAGGATTCAATAGGGGGGTTATTACTGTATTCAGAATGCTGGCTACTTTGTTGAGGTCTAATGAGTGGGTGTTTTGTGGCTGAACATAAATGAAAATAGAACTTCCATAGAAGAGAATTACTACAATTAGGTGTGATGCACATGTTGAAAATGCTTTCTGGCCTTTGGCTGAGGGTATGCGAATTACTGTTGCAATAATAAAAATATAGGAGATCCCTGTTACCAGCAATGATCCTAAAAGGAGCAAGGCTGAATTTACAAAATTAATAATCTCAATAGTTCTTGTATCAGAGCAAGCCAACTTTAGAAGAGGATCAACATCACAAAAGAAATGGTTGATGGTGTTAGGACCACAGAATTTTAACTGGCCTAACAAGGTAGTTGGTGTGATCACGACAAAATAACCCCACATCCAAGAAGCAGCTAAGAGTTTGATGCAAAATGATGTGTTCATGATAGCTGTATACCTCAGTGGATTGCAAATGGCAATGTAACGATCAAATGACATGACTGCTAAGAGGAAGAACTCTGAGGAACCTGCTGAAAAGTAGAAGTAAGCTTGCAAAATGCAATTTTGAGAGGAAATTGATTTTCTTTGATTCATGAAGCTGACTAGCATTTTAGGAATAACTGTGGTGGTGTAAAGAGTCTCTAAAAAAGATAAATTGGCAATAAAGATGTACATTGGGCTATGGAGGCTGTGTTCACACCATACCAGTGTAATAATAACAAGGTTGCCCAGCAAAGCAATAGTATATGTAATGCAAAAAGAAACGAAGATCAGAGGTTCCAGTCTCTTAGTTGCAGAGAATCCAAGTAGAATGAATTCTGTCACAGTTGTCTGGTTCTTCATTATACTGTCAGCTGATGGAATCAACTATGAATGGCTCCTTCAGCTGTGAAACTTCTAGATAACATCAAGAAGACATATTCATTATGAGCAAAAAAGCCATAGATGTATATTATAAAAAAAAACAAATTTCTAAGAAAACTATTTACAAACATCTACCTTAGACTTCCTTAAGTATATATTTTCCCATGTATTATGTCTTATTATACCATTTAACAATAAATAGAACTCATATTTGTGTTCACATTTCTGTTTTCACAAAACCTAATCCATCCAGAATCATAGGAACTTTATTTTATATTAATTATGCATATATATACATAATATTTCAAAGCCTGCATATTTTAAATATCATGTAGATTGAATTGTGTTGACACCTAGGTAAGTGAGTCTTTGCTAATTATCATAACTATTGAATATTGTGGGATCAAAAAGAAAATGTGAAAAAAAATCATATTTCATTTATTATAGATACCATCCATTCAAAAACAAGCCATGCTCCCTTTTTTGTTTCTGGTCCTTGTAACTACTTTGATTATACTGTGATTAAGGATGTCCTACAGAAAAAAAGGAAGTTGCATCAACTGAAATTCTGTTTTCAATGCAAATATTAAAGAACAGAAAATTTGATGTTTCTTACAACCCACTATGTTACATAAAATATGTTTCGGAAAAAAAATGGTCCTATTATTGCATTTATAGAAAAGAGCATTTTTATATACATTTGATAAGAAGTCAATTGATCTATTTTGCTGAATAAATATGGGATGTTTATTAAATATAAACATTTAACAAATATAAATAAAGCCAGTTAATTGTAATATTTAAGACACCAAGTTAGAACCCAGGACACTGTAAATTTTAGACCCTTAAGCACAAAGTCAGCTGAGTGACCTTGGTCCAGTAAATCTCTTTCAGCCCTTGGAAGAAAGCAATGACAAGCCAGTTCTGAAATCTTGCCAGAAAACTGGAATGATTTTTGTTCCAAAACCCAGGAAGTTGCCGAAGGTCAACTATGACCTTGAACACAGAATAAATAATAAACAAACAAACAAACAAATAAAATCTATCTTATAAATTGGCTGACAAAAATCTTTATATAAGTAACGTGTGTAGAAAAGCATGAATATTAGTAATAAAAGTTTTCTACAGCAACCTGCTTTAGGAAAAACAAATCTAGGATCCAAAATTATATAAAAATTGTGCATAAAAATGTGTACAAGTCCTTTATCTCTGTTCTTAAAATGACAACTGATGCGGACACCAGACAGAACAAATTTAAGTAGGGGTGTGCATGGGGAGAAACTAAAGAAAAGCAAGTGTGTTAATTTCATTTTTCTCTATATTTCACTTTGTTATGCATAAATTATATACAGTTGTATTGCATTCAAATTAGCAGAAAAATTTGAAATAATAACATAAATTATTGTATGGATTTTTACACATATATTTGTCATATATGCATATGTGTTCCATATTAATCTTATTTTCAAATTCAGATCTGACATCTTTGATTAAACTGACATCTAAAGTATTGAGTCTTTTGTGAGAAATTTAATGGCTGTTGTCACTAAATAAACTTATCCATTGATTAAACAATGTTTTTGTTTATTGTTTAAACAATAATAGTTGGTCAATAAATCCAATTTTCTCTTTTACATAATTTACTGAACTATGAAATAACCAATCATTGACTGGATTAATTTAATATATTAGTCTAAAAAGTAGTTTGCTGATCTGTGGCACAGTAATTTTTTATGAAAAAGTTTAAATTGCAATAAACTGAGACACAAAATTATTTTTTCTAAAAATCTACACATCCTACAGTTTCTCCTTTTTTTCTTACACACGCATACACCCACATAGACATATATTTATTGTCCTTTGCTCAATTGACTTTTTTTTATAGTAGTCCAAATCTTACATATCAGCATTGTTTTTCGGTAATAAAACTTAAATAAAATATAAATATACATTTGATTGTTACTTAGCGCTCAGAAGTAGAACATTTTCAATGTTTCACAAGGAAGATATGACATACTACATTTTAATGACAATTTGTAGAGGAATTAATACTTTTGAAATTGTGCTGTGTTAGATTTCTTATTTATAAAATTTGAAGTTCAATATTTACCTGTGAGTTGATGAAATTAAATCTTCAGTCCTAATTTATTTCTATAATCAATAGCAAAAATGCTAAAACATATCTAAATACCAAAGCAAGATTAACCAAAAACTTAAAGAAGATCAATTAGAAATTAATAGATCAAACAGATAATGTAAAGAAAGAGGGTGGGGGAATAATTTTTTAAAAAGCAAAAAAAAAAAAATCCCCCTTTCATCAAGTGATTGAAATAATATTTCACAAAAACCTCATTTTTTAAAAAAAAATGTTAGTTGAACTAATAAAGAATTTGCAATATTATTGATGTTAATATGATAATTTCCCATTCTTCGTCTTTGTTGTCTCCCTTTATGAGGATTGCAGGAACTGGGAGATACAAACATCCTTTTATTGGTTTCAAATAACTTTATCATAGTATGTTGTAAATTACTACTTTTCAAGCTTCTTTCATTGTACTCTCTTGCGTGTTTCCACTATGAACAGAACATTTTGTTTTGTTCTTTGTACAGAACATAGAAATATTTATCTGTCCATGTGTATATTTCTGTATAAGAGAAAATTTGGAATATCTTGAAAAGTTTTGAATTATTGATTGGAATAATTACAAAACTACTATCCTAATGTGACTATATTTGTGTGTGTTTTAATTTTTTAACATTGAACTAATATCTACTAGTTAAAATAAATGGAAAAAGTTATTAACTGAATAATTCCCCCAAGAATAAATTAGATTTCCACTGCAATTATTCATACCAAGTTGAATCAAGATCACCACGCACACGGTAACAAAGAAAATATAGCATTGTTGACTTTAAGAGTTTTTGCCTAGTGTAAATTTTTTCCAAGATATAATAATAATACATTTAGAATTACCATCCAATAAAATCCCAAACTTCTGACATGTTCTGATGCTGCTACTCTGTATTTTATTTCACACCAGATTATCTGGGGTTATACATACTATGAGGCCATAGCACCATTGATTGTTATTGCATGTGAAACTTTGTTTTTACATGCATCATAGTTATTTAAAATCTGAAGAAAAGAGTAAAAACCACTAAAACTGAAGCAAGTTGTGGCAAGAGTCACTAGTTAAATTCCGTTTTAAATTCTTTAATGTATGTGATTTATGACAAACAAAAAACAAAAAAAGCAATGTATTACTGAAGAATAATACATTCTGGGGATGAATGAATATAAACTAAAGTTTGTTCTTTCTTTCTTTCTTTCTTTTTTTTAAATTTTTTTTATTCATTTTTAAACATAAAACATAAAAACATATCTTTTTAGAGCAAAAGTTTGGTCCGGTATAAAATAAGTATAGATTCCAAATTTCATCTATTAACATCTTAAAAAGGGAAGAAAAAAAGGTAAAAAGAAGAAAAAGAAGAAAAAGAAAAAACAGATCTAAACCCATATATTAAACCAATATATTCCTATATTGTCCTTACTTCAAAGACCCAAATTAAGTCAGTATTTCTTCAAAATTGCATCTAAAGATCAACATAGAATATTTTAGTCCTCTCTTACACACATTTCAAAATCATTTCACTTTAAAATTTATTCCACACTTATATTTTATTATACCCAAAATATTTTGGCTTTGCTAGTTATATCTTCTTCTCCATTACAACTAATTCAAAGATTTCTCCTTTACTCCTCCTAGGTTTGTTTTTGACTGGAATACAGCTTGGTTAGCTGATTTCCAGGGATGCTTTCCTCCATTCCTAACCTTATTTATTGGCTGGATCACAGTTTATTTTAATTGCTCTCCAACATTTTATCCTCTACTCCTCCTAGTTTTATTTTTAGCTGGATAATGGCTTACTCAGCTGTTTTTCAGGGATGCTTCCCTCTGTTCCTAACCTATATTTAGCTGGTTCACAGTTTAGCTTTAACTACTTCTCTGCTCTATCTTCTCCACTCCTCCTAAGTTTATTTTTGACTGGTTCACAGCTTGATTAGCTGTTCTCCAGGGATGCTTTCCACCACTCCTCACCTTATATTTAACTGGTTCACAGTTTGGCTCTAACTGCTCTCCAACATTATCTCCTCCACTCCGCCTAAGTTTATTTTTAGCTGGTTCACAGCTTGGTTAGCTGTTTTCCAGGGATATTTTCCTCCACTCCTAACCTTATACTTATACCTTATACTAATTCACAATTTAGTCATAATTTCCATTTAATTAACTTGATTCATAGCATTTTGTTTTAACTTACCAATTTAAAATAATAATGCCTTTTAATATATATCTTCTCTCCTACTCTCTCCTAAATTATTGATTTTTTAAAAATTTCTCCAAAACCAATTTAGCATAATTGTAAAAGCTATAAACAAATCTTATTAATATTCAAAAATTCATTCCCATTCTGTTATTTACTTTAAAAAACAACAACATTGTAATCCACTTTAAAATCAATTTGCTATAATCATTAAAGCTTTTATTAATACTTAAAAGGTTCTTTCATAGCCTTCAGATTTCTTGTAGTTTTTCTATAATAACATTTCTCACTTTAAAAATAATCATAAAATCTATAAACAGTTCTTGTTAGTAACGGCTTCATTCACATTTTCTTATTTTCTGTAAAGAACAATATTTTAAACTCTTTTAAAGAAGCAAGTTTCTGTAATCATTAATTCTATCAGCAATTCTTATTAATAATCAAAAATTCATTCATACTCTTCATGTTTCTTATAGTTTTTCTAAAATCACATTTTTAATAACAGTAATGAAAAGTAAAAAAGGAAAGAAAAAGGGAGAAGAAAAAAATAAAGAATAAAAAAATAAAAAAATAAAAAAAATAAAGGTATGGCAAAAAGGATAATAAAAAAGAAAAAATTCCACAGAAAAAGAGAAAAAGGGAAGAGAGGAATAAAATAAAACAGTAATAAGGTAGATAAAGAAATAAAAGTAAAAGCAAAAGAGAGTAAAAGAAGAAAGAGGAAATCTCCTCCTTACATTATTTAGACATCAATTACATAAAAAACATTTACATCCATTTTAATCAGACTATAGTATTTTTCATCTTGCTACCCATTTTTTTTCTTTTCAATTCCAATGTCAGTGAAGTTATAAAGACTCAAGGATTTAGTTCTTTTTTGTTCCCAATATGATATTGTCATGTCCTCTTCTGTTTCTACGCCCTTTCCTTTTGTTGCCTCGCCTTTAATCAATAGTTTTAATTGACCAGTTAATTCCTTCTTTCCAACTATCCATAGGTAGTCCAGAAATGAATTAAGTACATCTAAAATCAAACTTTTTTAGTTTTCCTTCAAGATAATCCAATTGAGAAGGCAAGAGTAAAAGTTTCTCCTTTAAGTAGCAAGCAGTCCTCAATTTACACTTTCACTTCTTCTTGACAGGCAACCATTTTAGCTTTCTCTGCCATGTCTGCTTAGTCCAGTGGTTCTCAACCTGTGGATCGGGACCCCTTTGGAGGTCGAATGACCCTTTCGCAGGGGTCGCCTAAGAGCATCTGAAAATATATATTTTCAATGGTTTTAGGAATAATTTTATGATTGGGGGTCACCACAACATGAGGGACTGTATTAAAGGGTCACAGCATTAGGAAGGTTGAGACCCACTGGCTTAGTCAGTTTAAATTGTTCTGTCTTATTTCTTATTTCTTATTTCTTTCCTTAATACCACCAATAAACAAGTTAGAAATCCCCAAAGTTGAACCTCCTTAATTGTTTTCATAACAGACCAACTTAGGTAACAAGATACATTGTGTCTGAGTTAATTCAAAAGCAATCCACAGGTTTAAATTTTCACTTCTCCATGACATGACTCCATTTTAGCCATTCTGTAATTCTCCACTGGGCTTCACCGGTTGCTTCAAAAAATTTCTACTTACTACCACTTCCCTCTTTGTCTCTCCAAAAGTAATCCATTTCAGTAACAAAGAGTTTCAAAGTTTTACAATTTCCAACTAACAGCCATTCCACGGCATTCAATAATAAAGGTAATTCATAAATGAGTCTCTTCCTCCAACAAATAACTTTTTTAATCTTCTTGTCCCCACAGTCTGTAGCTGCTGTTTAAGGCTAGGGGCTCTCTTGCTAAAATCCATTTTTTAAGTGCTGTTCCCACCTGGGTTAAATCACTTACCCGGCTTCCAAACAGTTTGCTCTAATTCTTCACTTCTTCCTCCTGCACATCACTTTTCCTGGTTGTCACAACCTCGAGGCAGCCACCACCGCCAATGCAGAGGGTAATCCTCCAGCCTGGAGGAACCCCCGTTCTTCTCGGCCAACTGAGGGGTCCCTCTCTTTCCCCCTGTCCTTCCAGGACAGGATAGGTCCATAGATCTGCTGGCGGCGGTATAGCAGACAGGGTTTTCTCAAGGCTCCTAAGAGCCCCCCTATTCCACCGTCTGGGTCGCCGCAATGCCAACCGGAAGTCCTTAAAGTTTGTTCTTAAACAACCAATTTTGTGGACAAATTTATTGGGTGCATCTAAAATTAATCTTGCTTGGACAAGGAATTTTGGACTGATCTTCATAAAATAGTGACAAATGATTTATTTCATTATATCTTGCCTCCTTCTGCTGATATCTCCCTCCCTCCCTCTCTCTCTCTCCTCCCTTCCTCCCTCCCTCCCTCCTCTCTCTCCCCTCTCTCCCCCTTCTCTCTCCTCTCTGTCTTCGCCTTTGCTGTAGCTCTCTTGCCTTTGCTGTAGATTCTAAAAAGAATGTTGCCACATAGGCAAAACAAATCTGGTCACATTTGAAAAGCATCTTCTCTCTTCTCCATTAGTTTGTAAAAAAAATTGTGGAGTAGTTTAAAATTGTAGCACAATGTAGAACCCATTATCAATAGTTTGTTTCAGGAAATACGGAAAATTACATGAGCTATTGTTAATATTATTATTCCTATTTTATTTAGTTATATAGTCTGGAATTTACTGTAAACTTCAACTTTCTGTTCTAATATTCAGGGCAACTTACAACACTGAAATAAAATCATTAAAACCAGTAAAGGCAGTGGTGGGATTCAGCCAGTTCACACCACTTTGGGAGAACCAGTTGTTAACTTTCTGAGCAGTTTGGTGAACTGGTTGTTGGAAGAAATCATTAGGGCAGAGAACCAATTGTTAAATTATTTGAATCCCACCACTGAGTAAAGGAAATAATTAACCATTGAATACTTGTCAAAAGAGATGTATGTCTACAATCTTCATAAATACTGGGAGAATGGAAGCCAAATAAGCCTTTTTAGAGAATACATTCCACAGCCTGGGATTCAACAGGAGATCATATTAGGTTATTTATCTAATAGTATCTTCAGAAGGGTCTCTCACACTGGTTTATAGATGGAAAAGAGGTTCCACAGATAATAAGACTCTAGGCTTTAAGAATAAACCTTAGCATCTACATTTTTAACAACTGATATTTTACCAACTGGTATTCTAGTAGCCATGCAGCTCTTTAAGTAAAGTCATCTTCTAATCTGTGTATTTTGAACCAGCCAGTGGCTAGCCACTGCTTTTTATTCAAATAACAACTTCAAAGCACTATCCAAAGGTTACAATTCCTTGTGTCAGGTTCCGACATTGTCTTAAATAAATCACATTTTCCAAACAAATAGTCTTTGATGAAATCTTTCATTTATTAAGGACAAACATGTCTGGTCCCAAGTCCATCAGTGCCAGTACTGACCTGCTAACCCCCAAACCCTTCCCTTTCCATCCCTCAATTCTCATTCTCATTGGCCATCTTCCAAGGCCCTCTCACTACTTCACCTTACAGAAATGTCCCCCTCCCAACCCATCTCCTAGGTGATATTTCCTGCCGGGTAGTAACTGTGTGAAAGATCAACCTGCTTCTTCTCTCTCCTTTTCTTTTTTTTTTTCATGTCAGCACTGGGACGAATGAAACATCCAGCCCCTCCCCCTTCCTTTTTCCCCAAGGGGAAAACGACAAGGTAATACCCGTTATCCCATCCGAGAGTGTGTCCCCTCTTCCGGCTTGCTCAGATGATCTGTATGGAATTTGGCTATAGGGTGGTCAGCTTTGATTATTTGTGCTCTTCACCCAGGAGGCCTCTGATAACAGGTAACCCTTCCATTTAATTAAGTATTGGAGGCGCCCCCTGTGCCATCTTGAATCGAGAATTTGCTGTACCTCATAGTTAGTTTGGCCCCCAATGACCAGGGGCCCGGGGGGGTCACGTAGTGTCAGCCTTAAAGTTGACCCCACTACAGGCTTCAGGAGACTGCTGTGAAAAATGGGGTGTATCTTTCCTAGCAGCCAGGGCAACTGCAGTTGTACTGTGACCGGGTTGATTATTTTTATTTATTTATTTATTTTATTGAAAAAGTTTTAAAATTTTTACATACATTTCCCCCCCCAACCCCCCCGACTTCCCAAAGTAAATACAAAATATAAAATACAGCTTGAATCCCCTAAATTCAACTCCATCTCTCACTTATCATAATCATTAAACAAATAAATAAAAGGAAAGCAAGTCTTCTTTCTTCTTATTCCATCTAACTTAACAGAATTAGTATCCATTTGTAATTGCAGCAGTTAATAAATCAGTTAAATATTACCTAATCAAACCTATTGTTACTCAATTTAACTAATACACACTTAGCAGATTATTAAATCTGTACAGTGTAACAAGATATTTTATAACTTCTTTCATTGAGGAAAAAAAAAACCTCATTCAAAAACCCCAAATTTAAAATAAAATATTATATAAACTCTTCCATCCTCCACTTTTAAACCATTAAGGTCCAATTATAGTTAAAACACTTAAAAAAAAGAAAAAAAACATTTTCTAGCTAAAAAGCAGTAATCAAACCTCTTATTAGTTTATCAGTACCTATTAACAAATCAACTAAAAACATCATTTAGTAGCTATATCAAACATTTAAATTTTTCATACTAGATTAAACCAGTTGTTAATCTTCTTATGTCCACATCTTCCAACAGCATGTAGAATGTCTTCATTTGCGTCTACCCACCTAAATAAAAATTGCTTCTTTATATATAAAAAAAATCCCAAGTGACTTTGTAATTGTATATCAAATAATATCCATCAAATCCAGCCAAAAATTAGATTAATACGTTCATCAGATGTATTAGGGAAACCACCATATCAGCTGCAATTGCCCTAGGCCCATAGTCCTTTTGCCTTATATTTATTACCTTCAAACAGAAAACTCCAATTTACTATATTCAGTAAATTTTCTGCAATTATAATTAAATCCAAATTTATTACAATCCTTAATAAAATATTCCAAATCACTCAGGTCAAGGCTTACTTCACAACCCAACACACCAGCATTGCTGTGATCTATTTATTCTTCCCAAAATATTCCAATACAGCTGTAGGTTACCTCCTCATCGTCGCTCATCGCTTAGTTAACTGGTATTAAGCTGTTGGATGTTTTCTTCCAAAAGTTCAAAATCTTTAAGCACTTAAACAATACTTTTTAAGGACCATCATCTCATCAAGCAGGGTTATTTTCCTTGTCTCCAGTCTTTCTTCTTCTCTTTTTTACAAACTCTTTTCTTCACTCTAATTCCTCTGCCTTTTTTAACTCCAATATAATCTTGCATTTTTTGGGATTGCATATTATAAAATTTTTGCAAAAGTATAACTTCTTCTGAAAGCAGCTCTTTAACTGTAGGTTGGACTTTGTAACAAAGAATTCGGATAGCCAAAATCTCATCAGCTCCCAAAATTTCTTGCTCCTTATTCTGCAAAGCATCCATCTTGCTCTCCAAAAATACTGTAGGCTGTTGTTGTTTTTTTCCTTCTCCCAGCTCTTCAATCAATCCCCCACTGCTAGATTGCAACTCAGTATTTCCATGTATTTCATTGTTTCCAGCTTGAAAAGCTTGAAATATAGTATCAATTTTTGCCAATAAAGCAGAGGTAATTGAGCTCAGAGCTTCCTCAAAATCAGACCATATATGAGGGTTAATTAACCCTTCTTTACTTTCTTTGCTTTCAAAAAGACCAGCCATCTTGCCCCCCTTCTTCTTTCCCTTCCAAAAGGACAGGGAAAAAAAAGTATCAAAAAGAAAAAAAAAAGACCCTTTGCAATTTGTAATTTATATTACTGCTTCAATTATTATAATTACTTCCTTTCTTGGTTAATCCACTTTTCAGAATAGGGTTTTACGTTTCAAACAGGGGCTTATCAATAATTGCTTTTAACTTTCACTTCTTCACGCCCCTTTGAAACTCAAATGCCATCTTGCTTTCACTTTCTCTGCATAAGGAAAATCTTTTAAAGAAGGTAAGTCTTTGGAGTTAAAAAAAAAAGAAAATACTTGCTGTTTTATTCTTGCTGCTTGTGCTCCGCCAGCTCGATTCAAAAATATTTATTTAAAGTTGGTTGCTGGGATGGCCATGACATCTAGCTCTGCAAAGCAGAGACATCCAGGGTCCGGAGTACTGACAGGCTTAGCGGGGAGCTCTCATCTTCGAGCGCCAGATTATGGGTAAAATCTGGCACTCTCAGGGAGCTCTACCCCACCCGTCTACTCACTTTTCCCCCTCTTACCAGGAGGAAAGTTTCCAAACTGCAAGACAGCTGATAGTCGCTGTTCTTGCGGTTCTACGGAGCCCTGGGTTGGCGCTTCAAAAAGAAGCGTCCGGCGATGTCGCTGTCCCACCGGAAGTCTCTCAGGTTGGTTATTTTTACTATAGGGAATGGTCCTATAAATTTCGGGCCCAATTTCCTGCTCAGGAGTCTAAGTCTTGAATACTTGGTGGAGAGGTAGACCTTCCCTCCCACTTGAAATTGTCTTTGGGGAGCTCGGTGCTTGTCTGCTTGTTTCTTATAGGATTGTGCCGGCTTGGCCAACGCCCTCTTAACATTCTAACAGGTTTCTCTCAACATTGCCATCCAGTCGTTCAAACTGACTGAGGAAGGGGGCTTCCTTGGGTACTCTGGCATGGGGACAAAGTCCATACCACTCACTATTTTAAAGGGGGTTAATCCCGTGCTACTGTAGACAGCATTATTATACGCGACCTCCGCAAAAGATAGGAGGTCTGCCCAATTGGACTGTTGGTAATCGATGTAGCATCTTAAGTATTGCTCTATCATGGCATTCAGTCTCTCCGCACCCACCCCCCCAATTGGTGCTTGGATTAAATGCTGAGCTGAGGCCTTGGGATGAACCTATGGATCGTAGGAACTCCCTTCAGAATTTTGTGGTGAACTGGACCCCTCGGTCAGAGATGATTCTTCTGGGGACTCCATGCAGGTGGTAGATGTGTTTCAGGAAAAGTTTGGATAATTGGCAGGCTGAGGGTAGCCCGCTGCAAGGAATGAAGTGTGCCTGTTTGGAGAATAAGTCTATTACAGTCTAGATCACTGTATTTCCACCACTCCTCGGTAGTTCTACTATGAAGTCCATCGCAATCTCCTCCCATGGTCTTGTCGGTTCAGCTACCAGTTGCAACAGTCCGGGAGGGCATCCTGGTCATCCCTTCATCATGGCACAAATGGTACAACTCTTTACATAACTGTCTACGTCCTTTCTCATGTGGGGCCACCAGAACTGTCTTCATACTAAGTGCAGAGTCTTTAGGAAACCGAAATGTCCCACTGGTTTAACATTGTGGCTCCTCTTGAGGATCAGGGTGCGTAGGGTCAGTGGGACATAGAGCTTTGTCCCCTTCCATGCTAGGTCATCCCTTTCTGTCAAGAGATGTTGATTGTCTCGGAACCAGGGGTCTGCTGCTGTCTCAGTTTTGAGCCTTGTCATTATGTTGCTTGCAAGTTGGTCCTGCTGGTCACGCTGTTGCCGTCTGGTGACCACCTGACCCATGACCTGGGTAGAGGGGATGATGGTGTTCACTACCTGCTCCCGCTCACTGTTATATTGGGGCATCTAGGAGAGTGCATCGGCCAGGAAGTTCTTCCCCCCGGGATGTGCTTAAGCTCAAAGTTGAAACGATTGAAGTATTGCGCCCAGTGGACTTGCCTGAGTGACAATTTTTGTGGGGTTCTGAGGGCCTCCAGATTCTTGTGATCAGTCCAAACTTCGAACGGTCTCTGACCTCCCTCTAGTAGGTGTCACCAAGTCAGCAACACCCATCTCACCGCGAACGCTTCCTTCTCCCACACCGCCCATTGCCTCTCTGTGTCAGTGAGCTTTCGGGAGGTGTAGGCACAAGGTTGTAGGCTCCCTTGGCCATTCTTTTGGAGCAGCATGGCCCCTACTGCCACATCACTGGCATCTGCTTGCTTTGCAGGGAGGGGACCCATGGATGCACTTCTGGGCTTCTTCTCCTTCTGCTCTGGGGGGGGGGGGGGGCTGTGCTTTCGTCTATGACATCTCAGGTTGGAAAACTCGAGAGCCCCCCCCCCCCCCCAGGCCTGCCTGATGGTCCCTCCTCCAGAAGGATGGCACAGTCAAATTTCTCTCTCAATTCATCTTGTGGGCTCTTGAGTGGCCTCCCCGAAGATTTTTGGTGTCTGGCCTGCTGCCAGTGCCATAGCCAGTCTGCCCTTCCCAGCTCACTTAGGGGCTTCCCCTTGTCTTGAACGTTTGGGAAGGGAATGTCAACCTCTGGGAATTTTGGCAAAACCCCCAAATACTTATCTTTTTTTTCCTTGGCTTGCAGCTTCACTGGGGGAGGGAGGAGCGGTGGCTTCGTTGCATCCAAGCTGGCTGGAATCAGGGCTGACTCTTGTCCAGTTGCTTGAATTAAGTTATCTCTGGAAAGATTGCTCTCTGCCATAATTATCAGACTACGCTTTCATTTACTCCATCAAGGGAGGTAGCTGGAGGTTTGGAAGTCAGCCAGCTTGGTTTGGAGAGGAGTACTGGCACTCTGTCAGGTTCCGACATTGTCTTAAATAAATCACATTTTCCAAACAAATAGTCTTTGATGAAATCTTTCATTTATTAAGGACGAACATGTCTGGTCCCAACTCCATCAGTGCCAGTACTGACCTGCTAACCCCCAAACCCTTCCCTTTCTGTCCCTCAATTCTCATTCTCATTGGCCATCTTCCAAGTCCCTCTCACTACTTCACCTCACAGGAATGTTCTCCTCCCAACCCATCTCCTAGGTGATACTACCTGCCGGGTAGTAACTGTGTGAAAGATCAACCTGCTTCTTCTCTCTCCTTTTCTTTTCTTTTTTTTCATGTCAGCACTGTGATGAATGAAACTTGGGGTACTGACACCTTGAGTCATAACACAATAATCATATTAGTTGTAGCCAGCTTGGAAAGGGTCACAGTTGGCATACTTTTCATAATTGCACAAATATACTCTTCACTACAGACTCCATATTTAAATCCAGTTGCCCTCAACACATTTACATACTGATCTTTCTGAAGGAGTATGGCCCTATTCAGAATATACTTCATCTGGTCCCAGAATCTAGTCATTCTTTCTAAACAACAGCTCTGGCATATCAAAATAATATTACAGCAGGGTGTAATGAATTTGAATACTGGAAATAATGACTATGCCAGTATCTCAAGAATTAAGCTACCATGTTTTCAGAAGAAAAAAAAATAAGAAAAAGTATAAAAATGTATCTTTTGTATCTACTTAGGACATTTTTGTCTGAGTATTGATAATGGAGAGGGTTCTCTGGTATCCTTCTCAAGTTGGAATGGAGTTTCTCTTTTACCCATCAGGCTACCTTTAGAAAAAAACTATGTAGGACTTTCTTAACAATTATAATTTATTACTTTGCTATCAACAGAAATTGTTTTCCCCCCTGAACTTGTAAGATTCTTCTAGGGGGTAAAATAGGAATGGAGAAGAATCTAGATATCAAATTTAAGTTCGAGAAGGGATAAAGATTACATGATAAATGAAGACACAGAGGGTAGAGCAAAATCATACAATTTTTTTAATGCCAGGGAAAAGAGAGATTGGGGGGGGGGGGTAACTAACTAACTAACTTTATTTCAATTTTGCACTATATTTTCTAATGTCAAAATTTCAGGAAACTCAGAATGGATTCACGTTTCTTAGGCAATCCTAATAGTCGGTGATAATAAACTCATAGAGATAAATTTGGACTGGGAAAATGAACTAGATTTGACTTACTACATTCTTTCCAGTGTCCCAACATCATTTTAAATTGTGATGATGAAAATTGAATGTAGTATTCCAAGCATCCAATTCAAGCATTTGTCCAGGAATATAGCAAAATGAGTCAACATGTTTTCATCTTCTCCTTCTTATATATTACTAATTTAAAGAGATGAGCCACAGAGTGGGGGATTGAACTTTAAATTGTCCTGCACGCACAATGTGGTGCTTCTATCTATTTAAACAAATAGAATTTTCTCATGAGCTTCTTAATGGTGACTTTAATCTCCTTATTCCGAAGAGTGAAGATCATGGAATTCAGCATTGGGGTCAAAAGAGTGTAGAGGACTGAAACAACCTTGTCTGCTGGAAATACCTTGAAAGGGCGATCATAAATAAACATCCCTGGAACAAAATTCAAACTAATAACTATGATCTGGGAAGCACAGGTGGAAAGGGCCTTGTGTTTGCCTTCTGTTATATGCCTCCTAATCTTTACTAAGATGGCCGTATACGACATAAGCAAAGTGAAGAAAATTAATGTGAGGAGAAGCCCACTATTACAGACCATCAGGAGCTCAGTTATGTATGTATCAGCACATGCCAGCTTGATGAGTTGAGGAATGTCACAGTAGAAATTGTCCAAAATGTTGGATTGGCAGAAAGGGAGCTGAAGGAGAATTCCAACCTGGATAATGGAGTGAGCAAAACCACCTAACCATGCTCCTGCTACCAATCCTATGCAAATTTCTTTCTTCATGATAATTAAATATTGCAGAGGCTTGTAAATAGCAATGTATCTGTCAACAGCCATTGCAATTAGTAAGAAGACCACTGTGCCCCCTGTTAAGTGAAAGAAGAAAATCTGTATAATGCACCAATTATAAGAAATGGTGTGAGTATGAAAGAAGAGATCCCACAACATTTTGGGTGATGTGACAGAAGATTCACTGATATCTACAACAGCCAAGTTAGCAAGCAGGAAATACATGGGTGTATGCAGAACAGGTGTGAAGAACACGGTGATTATAATGGTGAGATTTCCAAGCCAAGTTGTAATATAGATGAAAAGAAAAAGCAGAAAGAGAAGCGACTGCACCCTTGGATTCTGGGAGAAGCCTAGAAGAATAAACTCCACTATTGTTGTTTTGTTGTTCTCCATTTAAAATCCTTTTAATAAGTTTAAGTATTTTCCCCCTGAAATAGTTAAGAGACATTGTGAATTATGTCAATTCTCCCTGAAACAATTCACCAACAATGTCCATTACAATACATATGTTAAAAATATTTTCTTCTCCTATCAAGTCAAATACTATCAAATTTTCTTTGCTGTGCATATTTCAAGAGTGTAGAAATCATACTTTAAAACTACATGTAACTAAAACAATTTTTTTTCAGAGAAAACACAAACAAGACATATTATTTTAGCTTATAAAAGCTAATAATCTACCTTTAATGTAATTTATATCATTCATTTATTTGGCTTCATTTTTGGCTTTCTCTTCATAAAATAAATCATGACATGGTATAATATGTCACGTATTGTCATTCATCTGAGGTGGTATTTACCTGCTTCTAAGAACATCTAAGGACCAGATTGTTTTTACTATGTCTTTACACATAAAACAATAGAACTCAAAGAGGGTGTAATTTACTTTTTCACATGATTGTATATTTATGTTTTTTTAAAAAAAATAAAAAAAATCTAATTATTTATAGGATTTACAGGCCATTCCAATCCAATTGTTTATGCTTGCTATACCACATTCCAAATCTATAAATTCATTGAAAAACAAACATTGAGAAATATGTTAGCAATATTAAAGCGTAAACAGCAATTAAATACATGTTAACTAAAAAATAATAAATGACATATGCTTTATACTACATAACCAGAATTCAATCTTGAATAAATAATCTTTAATAAAATTCTTGGAAGTCATTTCATACTTACAGGTGATGATTAAAGTAGTTATAATTTCAACATGATGTTCATTTTATTTTGTATTTCAGGTTTTATTAAAAAAAAACCACACACACATGCAACTTCATCCTGAAACTATTATATTTATCTAACAAGAGAAGATACAATTTCATTTTGGGGGCAACTATTGACAGGAAGAATAAAGCAAAAGTCTTTCCACCAAATTTCATTCAGCATTTCTTACCTTCTCAAATAGGTAAAAAATAAATAATGAAAACAAACAAAAAAAACATCACCTCAACCCCTCCACAATTCTTATTTTAACTTTGTTCTAACTTTAATAATCAGATCTATTACTGAAGTTCTGAATGTGCAATTCTGGGATTTACTAATACTTTATTTTCTTTTAATAAATAGACATTTAGTGATACTTTCTCTCAAACCTTGGAAATGTTAACAGACAAAATGTACAATCTTTGGTATCAGAATTAGTTGTATGATAACATTTTTTAAAAAGTGGCAAATAACTCATATCCTAAGGGACTCTGGAATCAGCCTCAGATTAATTTGTATTGGTAGATGTATTCCTACATCTACCAATCATCATGAGGTTATATGTAAAGTATGAACATGAACTCCAAGGTCTCAAAACACAAGAGAGGTTATTAAAATGCTGTGGAAGTAGACAAATAGAAATACACTTGTTATTCTATATGAACCTATTAGAGTAATTAGTCTATAGGTAGTCCTTGACCTATGATCACATTTGGGCCCAAAGTGTCTCTCACTAAGTGAGGCAGTTGTTAATTTCACAGTCTTTTTTGCTTGGGTGTTAAGTGAATCACAATAGTTATTAAGAGTAAATTATGCATTTGTTAAGCAAAATCAGTTCCCCCCACTTACTGTACTTGTCCAAAGCCACTAATGGGGGTTGCAAATGGTGATCACATGACCACCATACTACAATTGTAATAAATATATGCAGGTTGCCAAGTGCCAAAATGTTGATTACATGACCGTAGGGATGCTGAAACAGTTATAACTATGAGGAGCCATTATAAATCACCTTTTTCAACACTAACAGAACTTTGAACAGTTGCTAAATGACTGCTTGTAACTCGAGGACTACCTGTATTTGCAAGATTCATAGTTGATATATGAAAGTCCACATACAATCATGTAACATAACTATTCATAAAAGAGACATCAACCACATTAGTTGATTGATTTAAGAGGTTGTGTTCCACAATTTTGGCATAACCAGATTTCTGTCAGTAGGAATTTCTTTAGAAGAGCTGTACCCAAGAATTTAATGTGTAAATGAATTCATCATAGGAAAGGAATTCCCTCAGATACAATATGGTAAAAACCTTAAATCTGGCCAAGAAAGCAATTGGCAACTAGTAAAGATATTTGAATAATTTGATTTCAGTATTGTATTCAGATTAGAAATGAATTGGATTTTCTAACTGGATTTTCTTGAATTATTCTAATTTGATCAAATTAAACAGCATACCATCAAAGCTTACCCAAGTAGTCCCAAATAGTCTATAAGAAAGACCAAAAGAAGAATGGAAAAAAACTCATGGCAAGACAAAAAATTACAGGACTAATACATTAAAAAAAGAAACAAAACTACAGGCAAAACAAATAAAAAGACCTGGCAATGGCTGAGAGCAGAAACATTAAAGAAATTGACAGATGAAGCTAATTCTGGCTGAAGAAGACCAAGCCTTAAGAACAAATACATTGAAAGCCAGAATTGGGAACATAGTTGTAGACAACATTTGCCATTTCTGCAAGGAAGCTGAAGAAATAGTGTACCACCTAGCTAACTGCTGCAAGAAGATCACACAGATTGACTACAAATAACAGCATGACAAAGTAGCAACGATGGAGCACTGGAATATCTGCATGAAATGCACTTTGCCTGCAAGCAAGAATTGATAATACCACAAAATAGACAAAGTATTCAATTGAAAATGACAATACTAAACTGCTCTGGAACTTTAGAATTCAAATAAACATCTGCCACACTTCCCAGACTTAATTGTTGATAAGAAAGTTTAAAAAGTATGAATAATGAATACTACAATATTTGGAGATATTAGAATAGACGAGAAAGAATTGGAGAGTAGTAGTACTCCTGTTTCTCTTCTCTTCATTTTCTGATAAGATGGATCAATTTCAAACAGTATTAGGAAGGGGTCAATTGTATAGTAGAAGCAGAGCCCTTGCCGGTTGTGTAAGTTCCCCAGCACATATCACTGGTCGCTTCTTCCCTTGAGCACTTATCATGCATTGGTAAACGGCACAGTAGAGATGAATTGGCCATGTGACTTGGCTGCTTTTTCTCCTGCTTAGCTTTGAATATTGCAGTCTGATGTGTCTGAACATCTGATCTCTTTTCAATATTTTTATGAGACTCAATAATATACCTCCATCCATTAAGATGAATGTCTTACCAAGAATATTATAGCTATTCCAGGTAATTCCAATAAACCCAGGAAGAGCTTTCTTCAAAGATTTCAACAAAATGATAGCAGACAATATTTGGCAAGGAAAGAGGGCAAGAATTAAATTAAAACATCTCCAGGACACATGAGAGAAAGGTGGACTAGGACTACCAGACTGGCAAATATACCACAAAGCAACATCACTCATCTGGATAAGGGATTGGATAGAACTTAAAAATAAAGGAATTGTTAAGTGTAAATGCCTGCCCTCCAAACCTAGTGTTGTAAGGGTTAACTACCCAGGGATCCCTTCACCCACTGACCCCTCCTCACCTGGACTCCGCCCCTGGAGTACTTAAGGGTCATCCATGCGGTCTGGGTTCCATTCTAGCTGCAAACCTGTAAGAGAGAAACATTATGTAAATAAACAAACTTGATTATACACATGCCTGTATATCTCCTTCATTGGGCTCGATCCAAGAACATTCCTACAAATATGGTAGCAGAGGATGGTTCTAAATAGCCCAAACCAAACTAAAAGGATGCCTGAAAATATCAAGCTGAACGAAGAAACCGAAAGAGTAAACACCCGAGCATCCAAAAAGAAGATGGAAGAAATGCTAGCCTCAGCTGAAGCCAAGCTAGCAGAAATGCAAAGGAATAAAGAACGACTCTCCAGCCCTGGCTACTCAAGAATAACAGAGAGAAGCCTAGACGAAAGAGAGGATGAATCAGAGACCGAGCTACGCGAAGAAAAGGAGCTCAAAGAAAAGCTACTAAGCCTAGCCGGATCGACATCAAACAAGTCCAGTCTCATTGCCGAACTCCGCAACCTCCTTGATGACTGCGGGGCAGCGACCGGGAAGAAAGATGACAAAACGGAGTGCAGAGACCAAAACGTGGTAAGCGATTTAAACCCCTACCACTCGCTCACCGATGAAGCCGATCCAAGATTCGTGCGCTCCCCACAGCGGCCATCTTGGATGGTGACATCACCCAAGATGGCCGACCAATCCCCAATCAGATCCCGAGATTTAAAAAACCCGGCGGGAAACGAGGCCTACCACCACAAGGCCTACGAATACAACCATGAGGCCAAGAACTATACCGGACAGGTGACATCAAGTTCGCCTACCGAACTCGAAGTAGAAAAGGCCATGCGGACCATCACCGCGGCTTTCGGAACCAAAATAAAAATAATAAGTTCCGATGCCGATACCGATACCGCAGGGGGAAATAAAGTGACGTCCTACACGCATAAGGGCAGCCACGAAGACCAACTATGGAAGAGAAATACCGAGGCGTGGGCACAGCCCCCCAACTTCTACGCCGGAAACCTCGCCATGCATCCCCTAAGCTACGCCATAAAACCGGGAGAAATAAATGAATACTTACCACACCAAAGGACTCAGCCGAGACCTCCGGGGTTGTCGACGGGCATAGGCACCGGCCCGTACCTAAACTTCGGCCTCCAGAGCGGACCGGAGCCTCAGGGCCTTCACCCAAGCCTCGCGGACCCGCATCGATGTCCAGGCGGCGCAACGAGACCCACGACGCTCCAGACGGCGACCCAAATAAACTTCGGCCTCCAAGGACCTCCAAAGACGGAGCCAGAAGTCCAACTCGAGAGGCAAGGCCTTCACCCGGGAGCAGCAGGGACGAGCTCCTTCCACGACGGCGGCAGAGACAGAATGGCCCAGGAGCATGCGCAGAACCGACCTGCAATAAAAAAACAACAGACCATAGAAGCAAGTCACTACAGACTGACTCCCTGCATTCCCCTGCCTTATTGTGAGTTCCCTTTTGCTTTGGACCATGGACAGCAACCCTCAATAGGTAATGTTACTCACAATACAGGGACACTTCCAAATGACTTTCCCAAACTCAGGATAGATGGGGTTAACTTTGTTGAATGGAACCAACAGTTACAGGTTGTCCTCTTAAAGGAACATTTACTATTTTTTATAACTAACCCACCAGAAAAGCCTTGGACTTTTCAGTTAGATTGCATGCATCATAAG
>WNWU01013525.1:3532291-3567836 GCA_012654045.1 Ptyas mucosa
CTAGTTGGGCCCTTAAGGCCATCCATCAAATATAAGAAAAGGTTTTTCCTGACTATCGTAGATGACTTCAGTCGCTACGGTTATATATATACACTCAAGCACAAACATGAGGTGTTCCAGAAATTTAAAGAATTTCATAAAAAGATAGAACTGCAACATAATATTAAAATCAAGCAAATAATGACAGACCGAGGGTCCGAGTTCATGTCTCAAGAATTTTCAAATTGGCTCAGGGCGCAAGGGATGCTGCGTTTTACGTCGGCCCCTTTTTCGCCATTTCAAAATGGAGTCGCAGAGAAAAAAAATGGAACCCTACAGACAATGATGAGATGTGTGCTAGAGGACGCAGGGTTAGGACAACACTACTGGTCAGAAGCCGTTTTATACTCAAATTACACGCTTAACAGGTTATGGTGTAGCGTAATAAATAAAACACCGTACGAGGTCATGTATAATAGGAAGCCAAAGATAGCACACCTTCACATATTTGGTGTAACCGCCGATGTTCATATCCCCAGACAGATACGCAGAAAGGGAGACAAAGTTTCCAGGCGACTAAGATTCATGGGATATGAACCGGGCACCAAGGGTTTTAGATTCATTGACAGCAACAACAATTTCATAGTTTCACGCACCGCAGTATTTCATGAAAACTCTAATTGGTCCAAAATACATCTTAATGAAATAACCACAGAAGGGGAAAACACCAACCGTTCACATATCAAAACACAACAGGGCAGATCAATAAACAATGACATAGAAGCTACAAAACCAAGGGAGCATAGGATAAGAATCAGAGAGTGGAAAGAGGGACACCCAGACCTAAAAGTAGAAACACTCACGGAAAAGGAAGCCAGATACCTTCACGATACGGAAACCACACCCGAAAGGCCAGTTAGGACTTCTAGAAATAAAACCCCCAAGAAACTAGAGGACTATGTGCTATCTCTCCATGCTAACCAAGTAACCCCCAATAATTACGATGAAGTCCTCAATTTACCCACTGACGAGAGGGAAAAGTGGGAACAGGCGATGGAGAAAGAGATGAACAGCCTGCGTGAGCTAAAGGTATACACGCCCGCAGAGGCCCCTAGTGATAAGACCACCATAGGCACTAGGTGGATATACAAAATAAAGTCTCTAGAGGGAGGTAAATCATTATATAAGGCTAGATTGGTAGCCCAGGGATTTGCCCAACGATTCCCAGACGATTACACAGACACATATTCCCCCACCGTCAGAGCAGAAAGCGTAAAGTGTGCATTGGTAATAGCCTCGATTCTAAACTTAAAAGTACACCAATTCGATGTGCAGACAGCGTATCTCCACGCTGATCTAGATAAGGAAATTTTTTTTTTTTTTTAAAAAAATACTTTATTGAGTTTTCAGAATTAAAAATAGAAAAAAAAAAGAGAAAAGAAAAGAAAGGAAATAAAAAAAAAAAGAGTTTACAAACTTCTAGATATCGCTCGGAGATACAGTGTTTCTTATCCGTTATATATCTTATATCTTATATCCAATCTATTTCATCTTAGACTAAATTCCTCTCTATGTACATTTTATCAGAGCTATTAATATATAAAGCATATCATTTACTTTTTCTTGTTACTTAGCCAATTATACCAGTTTCCCCATATTTCATTAAATTTACTTGTCTCATCATCCATTAACAAACTCGTTATCTTCGCCATTTCTGCACACTCTAAGATTTTATTTATTAGCATTTCTTCTAGCGGTTGAGTTTTGCTTTTCCAACATTTTGCTAGCACTAATCTGGCTGCAGTTATTATCTGCATTGTAAGTTGAATTTTATTTTTGTTTAGGCCTTCGCCTACTATACCCAACAGAAAGAACTCTGGGGACAATGGTACCTCCTGATCTAATATTTCATGTAACCACTGTCGTACTTTGACCCAGTATCTTTTGACCTCTAGGCAAGACCACCACATATGGTAATAAGTACCAACTTCTTTACCACATTTCCAGCACTTGGGTGAAAGGTTTGAGAACATTTTTGCTAATCTGGCTGGGGCTAGATGCCATCTATGTAGTATCTTGTAATGATTCTCCCTATACGTTGCTGATTTTGTGATTTTAAAGTTCCTATTCCATGCTTCTTCCCAATCAGTATAATTAATATTATATCCGAAATTTTTTTTCCAAATACTTAGTTTGTTCTTTGCGATGGTCTCTGCTTTATCCTCATCCAATAGAAAGTTATATAGTTTAGTTAGCATTTTCTTATCTACTCCCCATATAATTTTATCGAAATTTCCATATTTCATTTCAATGCCGAATTTGTCCTTATCTTTTTGGTATCTCGAATTCATCTGCAAATAATTCCACCAATCCACCTTATAGCCTTGTTCTTTAAGAGTCTCAAGTGATTTAATATTTCCATTTTCTTCTAAAATTTCTTTATATGTGCCAAATTTTATAGCTTCTGTTCTATTTGGGGTGGTCAAAGCCTCCATGATAGAAAGCCAATTCGGGACTTTGGAGTAGATCCTCTGTCTGATTTCTTGCCATATTTGTATAAGGGTTTCTCTAATTTTATGTTTATGGAAATAGGATTTCTTCTTATTTTTCAAGTCCCAGAGGTGAGCGTGCCACCCTTCTTGTAGGTCATGGCCTTCAATTGTTAGAATTCTCTTATTCCGTAGAGTAATCCATTCTTTGATCCAGATTAGTTTTGCTGCTTTTTGATAGATTTCCCAATCCGGGAGTCCAAATCCGCCCATTTTTCTTTTCCCTTGTAGAGTTTTAAGTGAGATTCTCGATTTCTTTCCTTCCCAAATAAAGTTCCTAACATGTTTTTTCAAGTTTTGGAAGAATTTTCTATCTAGTTTTAAAGGGACATTTTGGAATAGAAATAAAATTTTTGGTAAAGTATTCATTTTAATTGCCGCTATTTTCCCTAGCAGAGACAATTTTAGTTTTCCCCATCTCCTTAGTTCCTCCTGTATTTTATTTAGCAGTGGGACATAATTATCATCTTTTAACGATGAGTATCTTGCTGTGATCCAAATTCCTAAATACTTGACTTTTTTAACTATTTGGAGGCCTAATAGATTTTCCAAATCTTTTTTTTGTACTTCCGTGATGTTTTTGGTTATTATTTTTGTTTTTTCCTTATTCAATTTTAGGCCAGCCACTTGGCCGTAATTTTGTATTTCTTGTAAAGCTTTTGGTCCTGATTCTAGCGGATCTTCTATAATAAGAGCTACATCATCCGCGAAGGCTTGTATTTTATAAGTTTCCTTTCTAACCCTGAGCCCTTTAATTTCTTTGTTCGCTCTGATCTTTCTCAATAATACTTCCAATGCCAAAATATATAGTAAAGGGGAGAGGGGGCATCCTTGCCTTACTCCTCTGTGGATCTGGAATGTCTGGGTCTTATCCCCGTTCATTAATATATTTGCTCTCTGCTTATGATAGATATTCTGTATCATCTTTCTGAAATTTGCCCCGAATCCCATTAAGTTGACTTGGTTTATCATAAAGCTCCAATTTAGGTTGTCGAAAGCCTTTTGGGCATCGACAAACACTAGTGCTAGCTGTTTCTCAGGGTGTTGCTCGTAATATTCTATAGTGTTTAGTATTATTCTCAAGTTATCTCTGATTTGCCTCCCCGGTAGAAATCCATTTTGGTCGCTATGAATCCAGGGGTTTAGTATTTTTTTAACTCTCTCTGCTATAACACTCATGAACAATTTGTAATCCGAGTTCAGAAGGGAGATGGGTCTATAGTTTGTTATTTTTTGGGGGTCGGTTCCTTCTTTCCAGATAAGTGTTAGAAATGCTTCCCTCCAAGTGTCCGGGATTTTAGTGCCAATCAAAGTCTCATTGAATAGTTCTAGTAACTCTAAATTTAATGTTTCTTCCAATTTTACGTAAAATTCTCCTGGTAGTCCATCTGGGCCTGGTGATTTATTTTTTTTAGTTTTAGAGAGAGCTGTTTTTAGTTCTTCTACTGTAATTTTTCTATTCAGCATCTCTTTTTCTTCTTCCGTGATTTGAGGTAGGTCGGCATCTATCAGATATTGTTCTATTTTATTTGGATCGATCTTTTCATCTTTGTATAAGTTCTCGTAGAATTCCCTCACCATTTCTTGCTTATCCTCTTCCTTTGTTAATATATTACCTTTAGAATCTTCTAGTACTAATATCTGATTTTTTTCTTTTTCTTTTTTTAATTTATAAGCAAGCCACCTTCCTGACTTGTTGGCATTTTCAAAACAATAATGTTTGGATCTTTTTATTTTTTGCGCCACCTCCTCTTGATCTAATATATTTATTCTGTGCCTTGTCATCAACCATTTTCGTTTAATCGCCTCATCTCCCAGGCTTTGTTGTAATTCCTTTTCAATTTCTGTTAAAGTTTTAGTAAGACCCTCTCTCACCTTTCTTTCTTCTTTGTTTCTAAAAGCTGTGTATGAGATAACTAGCCCCCTCACATAGGCTTTCATAGTGTCCCAAATAATTTCTTTGGCCGTATCTTGTTTCTTGTTTTCTATAAAAAATTGTTTAATTTCTTTATTTAGTTTTGCTAAAAACTCTTTATCATTTAACAGATTTGTCCTTAGGGTCCATCTCGGTTGTTTTCTCTTATTAGTATGGTGCCAATTAATTTCCAAATGTTTATGATCTGCCCAAGTATTTGTACATATTTCAACTTTTTTTATTTCCAGTCCTAGTTTCCTGGTGGTCCAAATCATGTCTATTCTGGACCAAGAGTTCTGTGGGATCGAGTAATATGTATATTGTTTTTCATTGGGATGTAATGTGCGCCAGCTGTCTATTAGATTTATTTCCTCTATTAGATCAAAAAAACTTTTAGGTAGGGGGGATCTTTTATTTTTCCTAGTTTTTGCACTTTTATAGTCTTTGTTCGGATCTATAATTCCGTTCATGTCTCCTAATAAGCAAATTTCATTCTGTGGCCATTTTGCGAGCTGTTCGTGTAATTTTTCAAAGAATTTCCCTTGTTTTTTGTTTGGGGCATATATCTCTACTAACAGCATTTTAGACATTCCTCTTGTTATTTCAACTATAAGTATTCTCCCTTTTTCATCTTTGTATTTGCATTCGGCCTCTATCCCTTTCTTTACATAAATAACTACTCCCCTTTTCTTTTTTACGGCTAACGATACAAATACTTTACCAAATTTAGGGTAATCTAAACGGAATGCTTCATCTTTTTTTATATGAACTTCCTGTAAACAGATTATATCGGGATTTTGTTTCGCTAATTTTGTCAGTATTAATTTCCTCTTTTTGGGTTCATTTAGGCCGTTTACGTTTAACGATAGAATTTTCATATTATTCATTCCCGTTGTTGGTATCTAGTTCTTAGTTTTTGTTTGCCTTTAAGGTTACTGCCCTTACTGGTCTTGTTTTCTTCCCCTTTTCTTCTATATCTTCTTTCCTCTTTTCGTCTTCTATGTCTTCCCTTGTGTTCTGTTCTGGGGGTGTATCTTCCTCTGTATTTGTCGCTTCTATCTCCTCCTTGCTAATTTGTTCCTCTTCACCTCCTCTTAACTGATCAAGAAATTCTTGGGCCATACTTATACTGTCAATTTTGATTTTTCTCCCCATCCATGATATTAGCATTCCTTCCGGCAAAAGCCAGCGGAATGTTATACTTCTTTTATTTAGCTGAGACGTCAGAAATCTGTAATTTGCCCTCCTTTCCCTCACTCTTCTTGGAATCTGTTTGAGGACATTTATCTCCTTTCCTTCATAGATGATTTGTTCTTCCCTTGCTATATTATAGAGAATGTCTCTCACCCGTTTCCTTGCAAATCGCACGTGGACCTCTCTTGGTAATTTGTTTCTTCTCACATAATTAGTCTGTACTCTATAAACCTCGTCGATTTCCTTGATTATTTCTTGTTTTTCCTGTTGGAGGGTTTCCGCGATCAGTTCCGCCATCTTGTCTCCCAAATTCTCTTCTTTTTCTTCCATGATATTCTGGAACCGAAGATAGAATGCAGCCCTATCCATCTCGAGTTGGATCAAGGAGTCCTCTGTTTCTTTATTCTGTGCCGAAAGGGTTTGATCTACCATATCCAATTTTTTCTCATTTTTTTCAATCCTTTGTTCTACTTTTTGTATTCTATTTTCGTTTTTAGCAATAGAGGTTTGGATCTCATTCATTTTCGTGTCCAGTGCATGGATATCTGATTTTAATTCTGAATGGCTGTTTAATAGCTTTTCCTGCATTGCTAGCATGGTCTCCTGGATTGATAGCAGAGAGGACTGCACTGTTTGCAGTGTTGGAGTGGTTGGGGGTTTATCTACTTTTTGAAGGCCTTCTAATGATTTCGGCATTGCTGGAGACGCCATTGACAGTGTCGGGTTGGATGGGACCTTTTTTCCTGTTTTTGCTATTGTGGAGGTCAAGGTTGCCATTTCCTTTAAGGTCAACTTTTGTTTTCTTAGTATTCTCTCGATATTCCTCCAGATAACCATCCAATAGCACTTGCCGCAGTATATTCAAGGGTCCTTCCTTAGATCTTGTCTTTAATCTCTTTTAGTTTGTTTTCCTCTAAATTTTGTTCCGAGATAGATGATCGAGCTATTAGATATTTTGTCCAGATAACTAAACAGGTTTTTTGTATTCGATATGATTTCGATTCTATTTAGTATCTAGTATAAAGTTCCTGGTTATATATATTAATTATAATCAATTAATTTTCAAAATAACTACAGTATCCTAAACAATTTAACTTCTTAAGTAGCTCTTAATTCGTTCTTAGTTAATTTCTAACTTAATTCCAAATGGGCTAATCTATTAAATCAAAACAATCAAGGCAATTAATTATTATTAGCGTAGATAAATAAATAAGAAATGTCAAACAGCTATAGTTCTATCTATAAATTAGATAATAGAGAGAGTGATAAAAGTATAGTAATAAGATAGTGAATAGTAATATATAATAGATATAATATACGTACTAATATAAGTTGCTAAATATGATAGGTATATAGTAAATAATAGATAATAAGTTAATATATGTACAAATATAATGATATAATAATATAATAGTATGATTTGATATAATTTTCAAGAGAGAGTCTCATTTACTGAGGTAGTTTAACAGGGGGTAGATGGTAATTTACTGGTTAATGTCTTCTTTGGTGTTTCTCCGTGCTAGTCAGTCCCTGGAACAATGAGTCAGCAATTCCTGTTCTCTTCAAGAAGAGAAAAACAAAAGGAGAGAGGCTCTGTAGTGGCTGCACATCCAATCTCTAAATTTATCCAGAGAAGCTCTTAATCCTCTGTCTGCTCCACTTCAAGTCGCTTTCTTTCTAGTGCTCTCAACCTCAAAATCTCCGTTTCTCGCGTCTCTATTCCATTTGCATGTGTCCCTCTGGCCCCTCGTCTCGTACTCCTCCTTCACCGGCTCGTCGGCTGCTCCGCTCCCCAATCGGCTCTTTATTTCAGGACGCCGCCTTTCTCTCCTCTGAGCACCTCTCCTCCGACTCCTCCGGTACCTTCCGTTGACAGCGATTTTACAGTAATAAGGGGAAAGGTATTCTACGTGCTAGCACTGCGATCTCCGATCTCTGTCGCTTCCTCTCTCGTTGTCGGCTACCGCGGCTTCAGGTCGGCCATTAGCTGGCTAACTCGCTTGTGTTGGTTCGACAGAGCCGCCCGGTCGTTGCGCTCAGCGTTGCGATCCGCTTTCACACTCCTCCGGCTCGCCCTCTCGTCCGCGGGGCTCTCCAGGCTCCACGCCCCCGAAAGGGTCCCCAAAACACAGCGTTTAAAGGAGTTGGGGAGCAGCTGTCACTCTCCCAACGCCATGACACCACGGATCGCCAACCGGAAGTCCCTAGATAAGGAAATTTATGTTAGGGCTCCACATAGTAAAAACACACACAAAGGGGAAACCTGGTTATTGAACAAGAGTCTATATGGACTAAAACAGTCTGGGAAACGGTGGTATGAATGCTTGTCAAAAACATTAAGGTCAATGGGTTTTGAAGCCACCTCTGCCGACAATTGTTTTTTCATCAAAAGGTTGGGTAACTCCATAGAATACGTTCTGGTATATGTTGATGACATTCTATATGTTGGTGACCAAGATCATAAGTTGGTGACCAAGATCATTTGCAAAAGAACTGGGAAAGCACTTCACCTTGAAGGTACTAGGAAAGGTTGACAAGTATCTGGGGGTACAAATTACCAAAACCAACAAAGGCTTCAGACTGTCACAGAGAGAAAAGATAGTGGAATTGCTACATAAATGTTACATGTTTGATGCCAGACCATGCGAAACCCCCATGACACCAGACTTCCTAAAAAACATGTATGATGAGTCAGAGCCTTTTAATGACAATACCTTATACAGATCCATAATAGGCTCCTTACTTTATATAGCGAACTGGACGAGGCCTGACATAGCATTAACTGTCAACCTTCTGTCGAGGCATGTGGGCAAGCCCACCAATTATCATTGGGATGCCACAAAAAGGATACTTAGATACTTAAAGCATAGTACAGAAGCATGCCTATGTCTAGAACCAGAAACATCCAGTAAGCCAGTTCTTTCATGTTATGCAGACGCAGATTGGGCTGGGGACGTGAAATGTAGAAAAAGTACATCAGGGTACATATTTTTCTTGAACGGCAGCCCTGTACATTGGTACACTGGTAAGCAAAATCTAGTAGCTACATCGACTACTGAGGCCGAATATATATGCTTATCCAAAGCTGCAAATAATCTGGTGTGGTTCGATGACTTGCTCTCCAACATCTGGGCCGAACCCACATACCCCATCCACATACATGAAGACAACAAGGCAGCTATCGAAATATCTAGAGCTGACGCTGTGGGTCAAAGGTCGAGACACATAGATATAAAACACAAACACGTTAGGCAACTCTCCAGCATGGGTTTTATTAAAGTATTACATTGTGATACACAAGAACAAACTGCTGACATCTTAACCAAACCTCTGTTAAACAAACAGCATACCTATTTGACATCCAAACTAGGTGTCATACTACACAAATCGATAAACCATGATCAATCCACTTGTGGTCTTACGGCCAGGCATCTAGAGGGGGATTTGTTAAGTGTAAATGCCTGCCCTCCAAACCTAGTGTTGTAAGGGTTAACTACCCAGGGATCCCTTCACCCACTGACCCCTCCTCACCTGGACTCCGCCCCTGGAGTACTTAAGGGTCATCCATGCGGTCTGGGTTCCATTCTAGCTGCAAACCTGTAAGAGAGAAACATTATGTAAATAAACAAACTTGATTATACACATGCCTGTATATCTCCTTCATTGGGCTCGATCCAAGAACATTCCTACAGGAATACTGACGCTAGAAAGTTTTGATCTATTGAAAGGTGGCACACATTTTTATGGGAGGAAAGAGATAGACACTATGAATACTTCCGGAGACATATTATTAGAGAAACACTCTTAAAGATTTGGTGAGAAATTAGACAAAACTATTACAATGAGATTCCAAAATGGGTCTCAGCGATGAAAGTGCAAATATACCCCAACGCAATGGACATGAATAAAATGAGAACCTACAAGGAATTGTTGAACAGTAAAGGAGAATTAAGAACATGAGAAGAACTGAAAGAACAGGGTACAGACATTGATTGGTGGCCATAGTTACAAATTAAATCTAGATATAGGATGGATTTGACACAATTTGGATTTCAAAAAAAACTGAATGAATTAGACAAAATCTTATTGGGAACAAATGGCAAACTAATAACTAAAATTTATAAATATATATTAAATTATACATTGGAAGAGGAGGTGGTTAAGGAAAATATGATTACATGGGCGAAAAATTTTGGTTATAGTATCGAATTAGATAAATGAGAAAAATTATGGAAAGTAAATAGTAAATTAACAATGTCTGTACCCTACAAGGAAAACATCTATAAAATGTTCTATAGATGGCACCTCCCCCCTGCGCGCCTAGCAAAAATGTTTCCTAACATCTCTTCAGACTGTTGGAAATGTAAAACACAAAAAGGAACGTACTATCACATGTGGTGGTCCCACCATAAAGCGAAACAGTTCTGGAAAATGGTTAAAAATCAAATAGAAGAAATTACTAGCCAGAGAATACCAATGAAACCAGAAACTTATCTATTAAGTGGACTGATAATGGGGTTTTAAGGGTTAATTTTAAATCTTTTAAATTTTTAGACTTTATTTTATATTGTGGCTTTGTTTTTATTATTGTGAGCTGCCCTGAGTCCATTGCGAGATAGGGCGGCATATAAGCCGAATAAATAAAATAAATAAATAAATAAATATTAGGAATATTCACAACACATTATGAAAAGGAAATAAAATATTTAATTATCCACATTTTAACAACAGCAAGAATCATTTTTGCATAAAGCTGGAAATTGGAAAACACACCATCAGAAGATAAAATAATACTAAAAGTGATGGAGTGCGCAGAGATGGATATACTCACGAAAGAAATTCAAGAAAAAGAAACAGATTACTATTGGTATGGCAAAAATGATATGATTGGCTGGAGAAAAGGAAAATAAAACAAAAATAGGATCACACTAAAGGAAATGGACTAATTAGACAGGGATTGAGTACCAACTAAGAAAACAATAAATTAAAAAGAGAATTCAAAATATCGTTATATAATTAAAGGTGTAGAAATATACATAAAGAAATATATACATAAAGAAATATAGTTTACCGATGTGACTATCCAAAATACAAGTCGTAAGACTTGATCTACATTTATTTGTTGTGTATGTTGTGTATTGTCATATTTGTACTTGTTTTTCTTTTTTAACTAAATAAAAATTTATATACACCTCCATCCCAGGGGTGGTTTCTACTTACCTTTACTACCAGTTCGCAACGGGGCCACACACATGCTTCTGTGCATCTGCAGAAACTTCCTGATGACGTCAGGGTCAGTGGGTGGAGCCTCCCACCGGTTTTACCACCAGTTCTATAGAACCAGTCTGAACTGGGGGCAATCCATCACTGCTCCTATACTTGACCAAATATATTATATACTGTAAGTCTTAATTTGGTGTTTGGAGATTGTGAGAAATTGAATGGGAAGAAACAATCTGAAATTCAGTTGCTGCAGATTGGAATTGCTATTATATAGGAACCATCTAGTTTTTTGTTAGCTCTGGTGGTGATGAGATTGTACTCTCCTGAAGGAATAGGTATGTTATTTGAGAACTCTCCTAGATGTATGGTACTGATTTCTGCCTTGAAGTCATATACTTCCTTTTCTACAACAAGTAGAGACTGTGTCTAGGACAGTCTTTGCTTACTTTTGGTTGATGCTTCACTTGTTCCCCTTCCTGGAGTAGGAAACTCTGGCAACAATAACTGATGTCTTCATCACCTCTTTGATAAATTATTTTAATGTGAACAATGCGTGAAGGGGCGTTGGTCCTACTTGATATGCTCCTTCTCAGGGTGGGAGGGAAGATCATCCAGGTATGGGTAATGCTGAGCTTCTCTGCTTGGAAACCGAGTAACGTTATTTTGTTGGCCGCACTTCCTTTGCCTGGGTGCTCCCCAGTGCAATGAAGGTGCAGCGATGGCATGATGGAGAGGCTCACAATCTGTGAAAACAGAAATCCCTCCTGGACCACAGACCAGATGGCCAGCAGGGTGGGTCTGGATGATCTTCCCCGCACCCTAAGAAGGAGCATATCAAGTAGGACCAATGCCCCTTCTCCATTGTGTCAGGGAAGACCATCCAGGCATGGGACTTACCAAAGCCGGTTAGTCATATGGGAAGGAGCAGTTTGGTCTGAGTTCCCCTTGAGTACGGGAGCTCAAACCAAATCGGCTGGCCCAGAGTAGCTGAGCCACCATTCAGGCTGCCATCCAACAACGGCCTGGCATGGATAGGCAAGGGAAATACTAAAGTGCTCCACGCACTTACCGGAAAGTAGACTATGCACCCCATGGTACTAGCGCAATTACATTCTGTGGAGCTGTAGGATAATGCTCGAGGCGGCCACAAAACTGAAGGAGGCAGGCAAGGCCATGACAGCACGGAGCCAATACTGAAAACTGGTAGGACACCTGGAAGACAAAGACCAACCCCGGCTCCCCCAAGGGAGGAGGACTTTGTAGGAAAGACGGTGGAACCAGCAGACGGGCAAGCCCTGCCCGGACGAGTGCAGTGTCGGAGGGCTTTTGTCAGAAGGGCCACAGAAGGTGCCCTGTGCAAAGGGGAACATTCATGATAGACTATATGTAACAAGATAAACTATATGTAACAAATCAGCCAACAGTGCAAATTGAGTAAGAATATTCTAGCTCAAGGAAATTTTCTTTCTAGGAACTTTGTTTGAATTATTTTGACACAAGGTAATAGACTTCGCTAAATTAGCTAAAACACTAAATGGCTTGAGGCCACTAAGGTTGGAATGGTGGCGAAGGACCGCCTCCAGCATTCAATTACAGGGAAGCACATTCCATGGAACCCAGGAAGGGCTCACAAGGCCCCCCATTCCCCCCAAAGAAGGGTGCCCCCCTACCCCCACCAGAGGGAGGGAGGAGTCCGTCGGAGGTAACCTACGGGGAAGAACTTGGTGACAGGAAGGAAACCCATTGTGCAGGTTAATGCCCAAACTTGGGGGAAGTCTTGTCCTAGCCTAGACACCTCGGGAAACTCTAAGCCACCAATCCAAGAATGGGAACATGCATTCCGACAGGTGGAAAAAACAGTGAATGGTCCAATGCCACCTACCTGTAGAGCAGAACCTCGTAGGAGACCGCACCAGGACTGGGTCCTGAAGTAAGCCTGCCGCTGCTGTAACCAGGACAGGAAAAAAGGCGCTATCTGGCCTCCCATATCTGGACCGAATTAGGGTAGACCAACCCTGAGAAAAAGGAGGGTCACTCCACCACCAGGCCCAAGGAAATCATGTCCCGTGAAAAAACGGGAATCTGCGCGGGACCTAATTGGTGACACTTGGGCCGCATTTAACCACCTTGGTGGATGGACTAAAAACCTGCAGGCTTGCTTGCAGGGGACAAGTAGACAAACTTGGCTGGCACCTCCCCCCCCCGCCCCCTCTCCGTGCCTTGAGATCAGGCTTGGGGTTTGCAGCCTTGTAGGGCATGCTTACAGCCCGGGCGATATAAGGGGGTTCTGCCTTACTATCCTTGGCAGTGTGGTCGGTTCTATCTCTTTCGAGATCCCTCTTCCATTGGGACTGGCCTATCTGGTCTGTATACCATACCCCCCCATGGAAGCCTGTCTCTTGCTTCCTGTTGAATCACAGACCCTTATGGGTCAGCCTTTGGCTGAGACAGGTGATTCTTATGATACCTTGTATCATTATATCAAGGTTTATGATGATCTGGCTCATGGCACCATTCCACGGGGAGTTTTTTCTTGTCCCTTTTCTCTAGATGGATGCGCTCAGATCTGCCTGTGTGGTCTATTCTTTGGGTTGGATACACCACAATTTATGGCCCATTGCAACTGTCATTAATTACCTTAGGGCATGTTCCATGATTATACAGTCTGCAGATCTCTAATTATCTTTTTCATTAACAGGAAGATGACACCTCCATGTCTGCCACTACGATTGCATCGCTAAGGCATAGATTAGAGTCCTGGAGCCTGTGACTTCCTATCCCAACTGGGCGGTGAATGCCGCTGTTTGTTTTTTTGGCTAGTTACTCTCTACCGGGACGTTATCACATATGTCCAACATACCACGGCACGTTGCCTGGGATCCATATCCCTGGAGAGCAGGACTAACTGAGGAGAACTGAGTACCTGGGGAATTTCATGTCCTTGAACCATCCCTCGATAATCAGATGGATTGGACGGCCTCCTGGCTCTACTGAGTGCGGGAGCTTTGTATAATCACAGTCAATACCCAGATACATTGAGTTATGGTATGGTTTTACCTTTAGGAGTATGTTCACCAAAGTCTATTGCACAGTCCACGTCATACACAGATAAAACAGTAAACAAAAAAAATTTTTTTTCAATGTGCTTTTTCATTAGGCTACTAATTAGTAGCCACATTGGTTTTGAAGCATTAGTGCTCTTCCATGGTGAGTAGATTTGCACATTTGGAGTCTTAAAGGTCACAGTACATTAATTGTAATATTTAAATGCATCACAACCATCACCTTCAAATCCAATTGCAAGTGAAGTTTGATAAAACTCACAAACTACTTTTTCTGGGCAGTACAAGCCCATTCAGAACTTACTTAATCTTATTCCATTATGTAGCTTGTATGTGCTTGTGTGTGTGTATGTCTCCCTCTCCCTCTCTCCCTCTCTCTCAATTTTTCTCAAAGAGAGGGAGGGAGGGAGGGAGGGAGGGAGGGAGAGAGAGAGAGAGATGTTCATTTAGTGACCATTTCATTTAGGAACCATTTCACTGACTGCATTGTGGTCACTATAGGAGGAGATATTGTATTTAACAATTGTGCAATAATATAATAATTAATATACAATAATAGCCCTCAAGCACTTTATGCTACTTAAAATCCAGGAGGTACTGAGTAAACCGGAGGTGGGTTTTAGCAGGTTCTGACCAGATCTGGAAAACCGGTAGCGGAAATTTTGAGTAGTTTGGAGAACCTGTAGTAAAAATTCTGACTGGCCCCACCCCCATCTATTCTCTGCCTCTCAAGTCCCAGCTGATTGGGAGGAAATGGGGATTTTGCAGTAACCTTCTCCTGGATTAGGGAAGGAATGGAGGTTTTACAGTATCCTTCCCCTGCCTTGCCCACCAAGCCACACCCACCAAGCCATGCCACGCCCACCAAGCCATGCTCACAGAACCAGTAGTAAAAATTTTTGAAACTTACCACTGGAGTAAATCATATGTAACAAATGCAAAATTTATGCCATAATGGTGACAAACTAATAAACACACACACACATAAACACACGTACAATTATCAATAAAATTTGAAAATAAAGAGCTACAATGTCTTACAAGGAAAAGAAACAGAGAACCAATACATTCAACTGCCAATATATCTTGAAGAAAACCACAGGTGTGTTCTGAGTTGTTAAACTTGCCTAAAAGTTAGTCATTTTTTCACTGTGCTCAACAAGTTTTCACATTTTCACATTTTATGAATTCAAGAGCAGTGCTACGGAGTGAGAGGCTGAACTTTAAGTTATTCTGCATGTTACCCTCAAGTAGAATGTGGCCCTTCTGTTTTTTCAGACAGATAGAATTTTCTCATGAGCTTCTTAATGGTGACTTTAATCTCCTTATTCCGAAGAGTGAAGATCATGGAGTTCAGCATTGGGGTCAAAAGAGTGTAGAGGACTGAAACAACCTTGTCTGCTGGAAATACCTTGAAAGGGCGATCATAAATAAACATCCCTGGAACAAAATTCAAACTAATAACTATGATCTGGGAAGCACAGGTGGAAAGGGCCTTGTGTTTGCCTTCTGTTATATGCCTCCTAATCTTTACTAGGATGGCCGTATACGACATAAGCAAAGTGAAGAAAATTAATGTGAGGAGAAGCCCACTATTACAGACCATCAGGAGCTCAGTTGTGTATGTATCAGCACATGCCAGCTTGATGAGTTGAGGAATGTCACAGTAGAAATTGTCCAAAATGTTGGATTGGCAGAAAGGGAGCTGAAGGAGAATTCCAACCTGGATAATGGAGTGAGCAAAACCACCTAACCATGCTCCTGCTACCAATCCTATGCAAATTTCTTTCTTCATGATAATTAAATATTGCAGAGGCTTGTAAATAGCAATATATCTGTCAACAGCCATTGCAATTAGTAAGAAGACCACTGTGCCCCCGGTTAAATGAATGAAAAAAATCTGTGCAATGCACCAATTGTAAGAAATGGTGTGAGTATGAGAGAAGAGATCCCACAACATTTTGAGTGATGTGACAGAAGATTCACTAATGTCTACAACAGCCAAGTTAGCAAGCAGGAAATACATGGGTGTATGCAGAACAGGTGTGAGGAACACAGTGATTATAATGGTGAGATTGCCAAGCAAAGTTGTGGTATAAATAGCAAGGAAAAGGAGGAAGAGAAGTGTCTGCACTTTATGATTTTGGGAAAAGCCTAGCAGAATAAAATCTACTACAGTTGTCAGGTTGTTCTCCATTTAAAATCCTGTTAATGGCTTTAAGTATTTTCCTCCTGAAATAATTAAGAAACATTGTAAATTATGTCACTGAATTTTTCCTAGAACAATTTATCAACAATGTCAATTACAATCGATATTGCATGTTAAAGGTGGTGGGTGTTTTTTTTTTTGGTTTTTTTTTTGCAATTAAGCCAAATAATATCAAATTTATTTACTTTGCACATTTCAAGGATGTAGAACCCATACTTTTAAATTATATGTGTAAATTATTTGAATCATTTTTATTTTAACCAAAGAAATCACAGACGGGGTATAATTTTGAGATCTAGGAGTTAATAATCTAATATAAATTACATTTAGATATTTATCTATTTTAATGTATTTCCAGGACAGGAACATTTATAGTACATTTCAAATAAATCCAAGTATAGTACACTTCAAGCAAATCTTAGAAAACCATTTCCAAATCTGTAACTTGAGTGAGAAAAAAAACATGATAAAGGGACAAGGTATATATAATAAAAGTTATTAAATAACCAAAATAAAAAAAGAATTCATAAATTGAAGCAGAATTGTACCAACATTTGGAATAATAATACTATTAATAATGAAACCTGATTGTGCAGAAGTAGAGTCACAACAATCCTACTTTTAAGCCTTTATGAAACAAACAATCTTTACAAACTTTTATAATATCAGGAGGAGAAAAAACAGTCAATTGTCTATGAGAGATACTGTATTATTACATTTTCTAAATGTTCCAAAATTTTAATATCTATGACTTTTGTTGCTGTGATAATCATTCTTCTACATTACTATTAACAAATTTTGGTTATTTGATAAAGTAGAACAGAATTCCCCTCTCTTGAAATATGAATATATGCAGTGTCATATCATGGTAATGTATAAATATATAGTATATTGTGCCATAATTTTTTTTGTCTGAATGTATGAAAGAAACCCATTAAGCTTCACTCACTTGTATATTCCTTATTCAATGAAGAATAAACCTCTTTCTTGTATGTTTCATATATTATTTAAATAGGTTGACTCAAAATTGACAGTCACTTTCCTAGTATTATATTTCTATTTCTCTGTTGTCAAAGAGAAATGTTGCTCTGACTATAAGTAATCAGTACTCAAAAATTATCAAACATGCCAATAGTCATAAACAAGCTCATTGGCCATATATTGATTATTCCAAATTCAATTTTGAATTTATTAAATTTATAAAATAATAAAAGGGGCTGTGTAAGAGAATTTTTTTTCATACCAGAAGGTGTCTTATTCAACAGATAATGAATGACTGAAGCAGCTCTAATTATAACATGCATTATTTTTTACAGTTGTAAGCCATCTCAATCAAACATTACCCTCAATGGTATAAATTCCTGAGATCCATGTCTTGGGTTAAGAACAGAAAAGGAAAATAAGCAAAATTAAAATAACATAATCAAAACAAATCAAGAACAAAAATCATACATCACAAAGTTCCATATATGTTAGCAATCTATATATACGAAAAAGTGAACTTGCTCAGAGAAATAATCAAACTGTCCTTTTTCTTTGTCATAATGACCAAATAAGTCTTGAAGTTTTTACATATTTTCTGAATGAAAGGAAAGAAACTGGCATTCAGACATAGAGCTATGACTATTACTGCTGTGACGATCAATATTGTTATTATTTCTAAATTATCATTAACACATTGGATTACTAGGTAACAAATCATTATTGTAAAAATCCTAAATTGGTCCATTGCAGGATGAAGGCATCTTTACTGAAGGTTATGAACTGTTAATATTTACCATAAAGATCCAGTGTAAATTATTTTATAGTTATTCTTTTGAGTTCCCAATCTAGAATTGAGAGAGTGACACCCCATCCCACCTCAAAATACACTGGCTTCCATTTCCAAAGGAGGAGAACATGTTGGATATCTCCTAATTTAGCCACCTTAACCACAATACCACACTTGCTCTCATTATACCCATTATATCCAATTACTTTTTCCCTCTCTTATTATTTAAGAAATAAGATATTTGTAAACTATTCAGAGTTGTCTCGAAGTGAGATGAGTGACAAACAAATCTAATAAATAATTGTATATGATCATTATATGGGAATGAATAATTACAAATTGTTTCAAAATGGCTAAGTATGAATTGATAAATATTTGTAAAATGTATCTTTGATTAAATTCTACTTACCAATACATACAGTACTTGTAGCAACAGTAAAATGATTTGTATTACTTACATGTTTCGAAATTTAGATAAGTCAGCCTAATGGCATTTAAATTTGTCAGTCCTATGTTTCTCAGCTGTCAGATAGACTTATACTGATATTAAATAAATAAAACCTTAAACTACTTAATTTGAATTCAGTATTGAAATTATTTAAATCATTACAGAAAATGTTCCATGAAAGCCTTTTTGTTCTATAAGTGAATGTTTGAAGGAGAAGTCTGTATTTCACATAGTTCTATTTTATATCAAAAACAGAATTTCATCCAAAGAATATTCCTTTCATCCAAAAAGTACAGGTATATTTTTGTTTGAAAAAAGAATTGTAGTTATGAAAAATAAGATACAATGCCAGCCAAACTAAAACCTATGTATTAAATTGCATTGATCATCTATTAACCTCACAAATAAGTAGAATTGAATATTAATGATTCTTATTCATTTCAATTCTCATTTAAGAAACAAATCTATTGCTAAAGTTGGAAATTCTGAGATTTATTGATGCATTATTTTCTTCGAATGAACTCACTTTTATGACATTTTGCCTCAAACTTAGTAATGTTAACAGAGAAAGTGTACAATTTGCATTCAAAAAGATATGCATTTTATTATGGTGACTGTACAACTGAACAATTAAAATTACTGATTAAAGCTATTACTTTTGTTTTAAAAAAAAGGAAAATAATTCCATGATAATTAGCATCAAAATAAGGACTTGATGTATCAAAACATTTTTTTTTAAATCACAAAGGACCCACATCCAAGGGGAGAACTTAAATCTCACCCAGAATAACCTGAATCTGCCAATCATCAGAGTGTTACAAGTAAACAGTGAAAATATTAATTCAATAATTAGGGACTCAAAACACAAGAGGTGTCATTAAAATGCTGGATAGATAGGAAGATACAAATATGCATAATATTCCTATATCAGTCTCATTAGAAAAATATTATATTCAAAAGTTATTTGCAATTTGTCATACAGTCATGTATCATATCTATTAATAAGTGTAGTCAACCTAACTAATTGATGGATTCAAGAGACTGTGTTACACAATTGTTATTGTGATTCAGACCTGATAACCAGCTTCTGACAATATGGAGTCCTTTCAAAGGGCTATTCCTAAGAACTTAATGTCTTAATGAAGTCGTAGTAGGACAAAGGATTCCTTAAAAACATGTTTAAATTTGGCCAGGAAATAGTAGTAAACAACTGCTAAAGGTATCTGCATCACTTGGTCTCAGTATAATGTATAGATTGGAAAAATCTGGCAGTAATTTTCTAAGACATTTGTCTGAAGTCTACAGAGTGCTGATTACCATTTTGGCTGACCTCATTAACCTTCTTAATACTTCTATTCTGCCTAGCTGTATTGGTTAAATAGTGTACCATTGGATTTTGGTAGTGATTAACTTGTCACAAGGGAGACAGTGCTTAATTGCCACTTTAAAAGAGGTTCATTGAAAAAGTAGTAGCAGTGCCTTAGTGTGGAAATATATTATCTAGGTCCATTTCACTTAGACTTCAGGCCCCAAATCAGTGTAAAAAGGCTCTTGTGAAGGTTAGGAGTGGGGGACATTATTTTATAGCATTTTAACTCCTTACTGAGTAGTCTCACATTGGGTAGAACTACTATTTTGTGGTGTAGACTTGCGAGTTTGACACGGGTGTCAAACTCACAGCATCATGTTGCCATCATCTGATGTTTCATAATGTTTTTTCCCTTCATGGAACAGGGGTGGGTGTGGCCTGCACATGATGCATCCAGCCTGCGGGCTACCAGTTTGACACCCCTGGTGTAGAAGGATAAATTATTTCCGTATGGGATATGACCAGTGGTGGGATTCAAATAATTTAATAACCAGTTCTCTGCCCTAATGATTTCTTCCAACAACCAGTTCACCAAACTGCTCAGAAAGTCAACAACCAGTTCTCCCGAAGTGGTGCGAACTGGCTGAATCCCACCACTGGATATGACTCTTCAATCTTGTCTTTTTCTTTCTCTGTTCCCTCTGTTCCTCATTTGCATAAAACCACTGGGAGTGGTCATAAGTTAGGAATTAAATTTCTTCCAATAGTTTGATGGCATTCAGAAATATACCTCTATTCTGTACTGGACCAGATATGCTGTAGAATTCCTGATATGGTATCTGGAAGCTGTGAGGTACTGGATAGGAAGAAACCAGCTGAAATGGAATCCCTGCATGTTGAAATTGCTGCTTATTTTGAAACCATGTGTTTCCCTATAACTCTGGTAGTTACTTCAGTTGGGTTAACATTTGGTTCTACTAGATGGATAGGCAAGGGAGCCCTTGCTCAATTTTGGTTCATATTCTAGTTGTTGCCTGTTAGATCGGGCGCAGGGAAAGAAGACAAGACCAGCGGGGTCTGTTCAACAAGTTTTATTCAGCTCTCAACTAAGTCAGAACAGACGAATGGCTGTGCTGCCGGAGCCCTTTTATAGCGCTCCGGCAGACCAGCCATCCAATGAAAGCATTTCAAATTTCCCGCCCAGAGGATTATCCAATCCCCGGCTGGATGTCCTTATAAGGACATAACACTCCTCCCCCCTAGATGATGAACGGGTCTGCTCATGCCAATCAATGAACATAGTCACGCAGGTAGGCAGGACGTCTAGAGGTTCTGCTCGACCTGTGCAGTTCAGTCTGTACTTCGCCGCCTGCCTGGATGGTGGTTGCTCCTGCTTCCTCCGGCTCTTGTCCTGGGCATGTCCAGAGCTCGACCGTTGACGGTGCTGGACCTGTCTGTGCGCCTCCGGCCTTGCTGCTGGGCTGTGATGTGGCCGTTGAAGGCGCGGGCCTTGTTGTCCTGCCTCCGGTCATCTTCCTGGGATTTCTCTGCTGGTCCTGCTGGTCTCCTCCCTGGCCTGGGTGCCGGGCATCGCGGTGCTGGATGCTGATGTCATCTGAAGCTGGACGACTGCTGGCCAGTAAGTCTATTGGTTTTAGTTTATTATTTTTGAAATGTACATTTCTTTGTTTGGGTTGGTGGTTGACCCTGCCGGGGTGGTGCAAGTTGACCTCATCGGGTTGTTGTTTCCGGGGGTGGTTGACAGCTTTATGGAGTTTCAGCCGGGTGTCTTGGGTCCTGTATGCTGGTGTGTCACTGGCCCCCCTCGTCGGGTTGTTGTTGGGTCCCCTTGTTGGGTATGTCCCGGTCTACTGGGGTTCTTTGGAGTTGGAGTTCTTCTCTGCTGGGGTCGTGCTGGGCTGCCTTGCCGGGGTAGCGTAGGTTGGTGCTGCAGTGATGTCCCCGGTCTACCTGGCATTTGTGGCACAGTTCCTGATTGGCTAGTCAGCCCACCTTGCCGGGGTGGCGCAGTCCTACCTCGTCGGGGTGGTGCGATCCTACCTCGCGGGGGTGTTGTTGCCCAGTCTCGTCGGGATGGCACAGAACTACCTCAAGGGGGTGTTGTCGTCCTACCTCGTAGGGGTGTTGATGTCCTACCTCGTCGGGGTGGTGCAGGGCTACCTCTTCTGATTGGTTTCCTTCAGCCCCTTCCCACCTCTTCCAGAGTTGGTCGACGTGACGTCTGCAGACCACTCCGTCTTGCAGCTCAACAGTGTTGGACTTTGGGCCAGTAGCACTCTCGATTCTCCCTTTAAGCCATTTTGGTAGGCCGTGGAAATTGAGCGTGAAAACTGGGTCGCCTGCGGTGAAGCCCCAAAGTGGGCGGCTCGCGGTTGCTGTGACCTCGGAGTGGTACAGGGGGTGTAGTCGGTCTAAGGGTGACCTCAGCTTCCTGCCCATCAGCATTTCGGCCGGGCTCTTTTTGGTGGTGGCATGCGGCATAATGTGCTGGATCAGGAGGAATCTGTCAATTTTTTCTTGCCAATCGCCCGGTCCCATTCTGGCAAGGGCCTCCTTGGTAAACCTCACCATCCTCTCGGCTTGTCCATTCCCTGCCAGTCTGTAGGGGGCAGAGAGGGCATGACGGATGCCCAAACTGGCCAGGAACTCCTCCATGGGCTTCGAGGTCAGCTGCGGGCCGTTATCGGAAACGAGCACATCCGGCAGCCCATGGGTTGCAAATAGGCACCAGAGAGCTCTGATGGTGACTTCAGTTGTGATGGATGCCAGGGCAATGACCTCAAGCCATTTGGAAAAGGCATCCACCACTATCAGAAGGTACTTCCCCTGCATTTGCCCCGCAAAGTCAATGTGTACCCACGCCCACGGGTTGCTTGGTGTCTCCCATTCGGCAATAGGTGCTTGCGGTGGGGCGGGGTGGATTTCTTGGCACGGGTCACATCTGGAGACCCAGTCTTCAATATCCTTGTCCAAAGATGGCCACCAGATGTAACTCCGTGCCAGTCCCTTCATGCGCACTATGCCAGGGTGCCCATTGTGTAAAGTTCTCAATGTCTTTTGGTGCAGTGCTTGGGGAACCACGACTCTGTCTCCCCATAGCAGGCAGCCTTTCATGGATGACAGCTCCTGCTGTCTCTTTGCAAATGGTTTGAGGTCATCGGTCAGCTGTACCCAAGACAGCACCTGTTTCAAAGTCTGGTCTTTTTGGGTCTGCGCTGCCACATCTGCTGAGGTGACCGGGCAAGCCTGGTCATCATCGATGTGATGCAGTCCCAGGGTGGGGGCAGGGTCATCCACCAGGTCTCTCGACGGGCACCTGCTCAATGCGTCAGCGTTGCTGATGTTGCTGCCGGGTCTGTGGCTTAGCACGTAAGAGTACCCAGCCAAGAAGATTGCCCAGCGTGTCATTCTGGGTGATATGTAGTTTGGTGTGGGTTTGTCCCCTGACAATAGTCCCAGCAGAGGTTTGTGGTCAATGATGACGGTGAACTTCCGCCCATACAAGTATTCATGGAAGCGCTTGATGCCAGCGACGATGGCCAGGGCTTCTTTGTCCAGCTGGCTGTAATTCCTCTCTGTGCTGGACAGCATTTTTGAGAAGTACGCGATGGGTGCTTCTTTCCCATCTGGGAACTGATGACTGAGGACTGCTCCGATGCCATAGGGAGATGCGTCGCATGTCAACAGTAGGGGGAGTGTCTCGTGGTATTGGATGAGGACACTCTTGGAAGATAGCAGGTCTTTGACAGATTTGAATGCTGCTTCCTCTTCCTTCCCCCATTTCCAGGGAGCCGCCTTCCCCAGCAAGCGATGGAGCAGTTCAGCCACAGAGGCTTTCTGTTTCAGAAAGACACTGTAAAAATTCAGTAGTCCCAGAAACGCCTGAAGCTCCGTCTTGTTTTTGGGGGCAGGAGCTTCATGAATGGCCCTAACCTTGGATTTGGTGGGGTGGATGCCGTTTTTATCAATGAGATAACCCAAAAACTTGACTTCCTGGACTCCAATGATGCACTTGTCTCTCCTGACTCTCAAACCCTTCTCCTTCAACCGCTGTAGGACCATTCTCAGGCGCTCAAGCAGTTGGGTTCTAGAGTGGCTGGAGATCAAAACATCATCAAAATAAGGGACCACCCCTGGAATGCCTTGGAGAAGGCGTTCCATAAATGATTGAAAAATCCCTGGGGCTGCGCTGACTCCAAACTGGAGGTGCGTGCATTTGAAAGCCCCCCTATGGGTGACAATAGTTTGTGCCTCTGCAGTCTTTTTGTCCACTGGCAGTTGCTGGTAAGCTTGGGCCAGGTCCAATTTTGCGAATATTGATCCGCTCCCAAGTGAGTGCAGCAGATGTTGCACCACTGGGACTGGATATGCGCTCTACTGGAGGACCTTATTTATCGAACACTTGTAATCAGTGCAGATGCGCACAGACCCATCATGCTTCATTGGGGTCACAATTGGGATCTCCCATGCAGCATGTTCGATTGGTTCCAGGATGCCTTGGGTGATAAGTTTATCTATCTGGGCATTGACCTTGGGCCGCAAGGCGAACGGAACCCTGCGGCGCTTTAGCCTGATGGGAGTGATAGCCTTATCCAGATTAAAGGAGATAGGTTTTCCCACAAATTTCCCCAGCTTACCATCGAAGACTTCCTTGAACTCTTCAATGAGGTTGTTGAGTTCATCCCTGCGAATTTGGTGAATCCTGCTGATTGACAGCCCCAATGGCTTGAACCACTCCATCCCCACCAGGCTCGGGTGGCTGTGCCCCACAATGGTGATGGGTAGGACGCCCTGGAAGTTGTGGTAGGTGACCCGGAGCGACGTTCTCCCCAGGATCTCGACGGGGTTGCCACCGAAGTCAACAAGACGCGCTCACAGAGGCTTGAGGTCCCTTTTGCAGACCTCTGGTTTCAGACGCTTCAGCTGATGCCAGTCCATGATGGAGTAGTTCGATCCTGAATCTACTTCCATGGAGCAGGGCGTCCCTTCCACCAGGACGGTGACATGGAACTTTGTGGCCGTGTCATCGATGGTGTGGATACTGGAGGTCTGATGATCGACTCCGCTCAGCGTGTAGCCACTGCCGCGTTGTTGGGACCTGGTCGAGGACTGTTTGGATGACCTTTGGTTATCTTGCCGTTTCTCGCCCCAGCTGGGGGGAAACGGGCCCAGAGCAGGTGCTTCGGCCCTGCAGGCCTCTACGATGTGGCCCCGTTTGTTGCATCGCCAGCAGATGGCATCTCTCCAGCGACATTTGGCTCTGGCATGGTTTCCTTTACAGCTAGCGCAGCGCTCAGCCCGGGCGCCATCTTGAGTGCGCTCGTGGTGGTTTTGGCGGGACACCTTGTGGTCGGCCATTTTGTCGTCAGAGCAGGAGCTGGCAGCTGAGTCTTCAAATGAGCTTTTGGGGTGTCACTGTAATTTGTGCACCCCTTTAGCTCTGCTCATTGCGGCCGCTGCTTTTTCTGAGATTTTGGTTGTGATCGCCTCCTCAACTACGTCCTTTAGCAGAATTTTCTTTCAGCTGAGGAACTTCCTTTGAAGTCCAATGTCCCTCATGCCAAAGACGATGCAGTCTCTTATGGCATTCTCCACGTTGTCAAACTCACAATTTGACGCAAGTTGCTGGAGAGCTGCCACAAAGTCTTTGATGGATTCCCCTTCCAACTGATTCCTCTGTTGGAAGGTGAACCTGTTGGCAATGGGAGTCCCTGTGGGTGCGTAGTGCTCCTTGAGCACATCTTGCAAGTCAGCCCATGACATCTCTTCGATGTTCCTTGGGGACACGAGGTTGATGGCCATTTCTAGCACTTCGGAGCTGCAGTGTGCCAGGAAAAGGGCTCTCTTCCGTTCATCAGAGAGGTCCTGGTAGTTGTTTCCTCACAGAAACTGGTGGAACTGAACCAAATAGGATGTCCATTTCTCCACTCTGGGGTCGTATTTGGAGATCGGAGCCATCGCGGCTTGCAAAGCCTCCATGCTCGGTGACCAGCTCAGTGACTTCAGCTCAGTGAGGTTAGTTTGATGAGCGATGGTTTGTTCTGCGTGGCAGTTCTTCACAAATCCTTCGTCGCCAGTGTTAGATCGGGTGCAGGGAAAGAAGACGAGACCAGCGGGGTCTGTTCAACAAGTTTTATTCAGCTCTCAACTAAGTCAGAACAGACGAACGGCTGTGCTGCCGGAGCCCTTTTATAGCGCTCTGGCAGACCAGCCGTCCAATGACAGTGTTTCAAATTTCCCGCCCGGAGGATTATCCAATCCCCGGCCGGATGTCCTTATAAGGACATAACATTGCCCTTCCTGGAACAGAAATCCCTAGCAGCATCACATTTTGGATAGGCTAGTGCAATATGTCTTTTTTATTTACATTTATGGAGAATTTTACATAAAGATAAATAGGGGGGGGGGGAGAAACGAAACTAGTTATCAAATGTAATTACTTCCAAATATTTTTTCAACTGATAATTGCAGTCTTATAATTCTTCCTCCCTTTTGGATGTTTTATAAATCTCTTTAATCCTTCACTTGATCTGGATTTTTTTTAATCATCAAATTCATAAATCATTATATCATTACTTTTCTTTTTTCATCAAAAAGTCCACATAAGATTTCCGATCTTTTTGCTTTGATTAGGCAAGTCAGCTTTGCCATCTTAGCAACTTCTGTCATTTTCACAATCCATTCCTCCACTTTGGGAATTTTATTGTTCCCTCCATCTTTGAACATACAATAATCTTTCTGCACTCAAGAACATGGCTAAAATTGGATTCCAAGTATTACATATGTCTTCTAATAATAATAAAAAAAACACAGATGCATCCTTTAATTTCCTTTTTTTTTAATGTAATTGAGTGGCACCCTTCAGAATAAAGAATCTCATGGCTGCTCAGTATAATAATTGAAAATAAACAAAAACCATAACAGATTCTTGGGCTTCACATAGCAAGGGATAATTATAGAGAGAACTGCCAATGTTATGCAATTTTTTTAATGAAAATCTAAGTTTAAATATTTTAAAAATAAAATGAATTATCTTTTGTTATTATTATTTAAAAGATTTAATGAATGGTTAATTTTGTTTGCATTTTTGTTAAAGAAAACTCCTGCCATACTTCTTTTTATTTTAGTCCTATATATAATACCCAATTGTGGACTTTGTATTATATTATCTTCTTTTTTTAAAACATATTACTGTGTTTTCCCCAAAATAAGAGCCTGTCTTATATTTTTTTTGAACCATGAAATAAGTGCTTGGCCTTATTGCCATGCACTCAAAAGCCCAATTGGGCTTATTATCAGGAGATGTCTTATTTTGGGGGAAACAGGATATTAACCAATATAATGTAAATGCTGGGATTAATGCTTAGTTCCTTTATTTTAACTTTGGCAATTTCAATCCAATTTATAGAATGGATTATATGTCCTCCTGCCCCCCCCCCATCAGTATATCTGCATGATTCACTTTATGGTTCAAAATCCATGGTGTATTGTCCCAATACTTGAATTAATTACCCTATTTTTTGGAGTATAAGACGCATCTTTTCCCCTAAAAGGGGGTGAAAATTTAGGTGCAATTTATACACCGAATGTAGCCCTGCCCACCCACTGACTCCCACCCTTTGGCCTCTGCCTCGCAGCAATTACCTCCTTGTAAGCAAACAGCAAGAAAAAACATCTCATTTCAGCTTCAGCACAGCCTAATTAGCACAAGTTGATTAGATCGGCCTCCCAACTCTCAGATGATTTGCTCTCAGCTGTTTTGCGCAAGGCTGTGCTGCTTGCTGCAAAGAGGTAAATTGCTGGAGCAGATTTTTTTTCCTCTTGTGCTAATCAAGCTACTGTATTCTGAAAATGAAAATGAAAGTAAAGCGGGCTGTTTGCTGCAAGGAAGCAAAATTGCTCAGAGGCAGAGACAGAGAGAGATTTCTTTTTCTTCTTTTCCTCACCAAAAAAGGTAAGTGCGTCTTATACTCCAAAAAAATACGGTATTTACATAAGATGTTCAATTAATAATTAGTGTTCCTGTATCTATTCTAGTATCTCAATAGAAGCACAGTGATGGCTCTTGATTTGATAACAGCTGAGTTTAAAATTCAACAGGATTTTACAGATGACCCAGCAGTTCTTCTGTTTGGGATAACTTAAAATACTCTGATAAAACCTAATATATATTTTCAGCATATTTGTTATTCACAAAATTATTTAGTCAATTTTATCATAAGCCTTTTACAATATAATATTTTACAATTGTTACTATTTAGAAATAGTGCAAATGCTTTACAGAAGTTGTCAGACAAATTACAAAGAAATAAAAGTGTAATACCAAATCAGTTTGAATACTCTCCATTTGTAATTATATTAAATTTTAGCATTTAATCTAACTTTCAATCTACAAAGAAAAATAAACTGAAGTAATACTTTTGTTTTACAACTGTATTTTTAAAATATCACTTCATTTATAACAACAACCTAAAAGGATTGCAGTGCAGACAAATTTATACAAATACTCTGATTTTTAAGAGGTCAAGGATTCTTCTCAAATGATGCTTTGAAAATCAGAACAGGCATGACGTTTCTAGGTCCTGCCAGATTATCAATTTCTTGGCTGAATTAAATGTCTTCTTCCCAAATTCTTGTTTATTCCAGTATATGATTTTATGATGGCCACACAGTTTCTTATGCTGTCTCTTAAGGCAAAGTTAGTAACCGTCCTCTTCAACATATATACAAAAAGTAAAGGAGCATCTGTTTTCAAATGGCATTGTGAGCCTGAGTGGCGTAGTAGGCTAATGCCTCCTACAAGGCAGCATTTAGCATCCAGCTGCCTGCAATTACTGTAAGTTTGAATTTTACCAGGCTCAAGGTTGACTCAGCCTTCCATCCTTTCTAAGGTGGGTAAAATGAGGACCCGGTTTGTGGGGGCAATAAGCTGACTTTGTATAAAATATACAAAAGTATGAAGGCTATTGCTTAATGCATTGTAAGCCACCCTGAGTCTCTGGAGAAGGGCAGCATATAAATAAGAATAAAAAAAAATGTGAAAACAAATATTGAAAGCCTGATCGATCCATCTCTCTCTCTCTCTTTTTCTTTCTTTCTTCTTTCTTTCTCCACTTAGATTATACAATATAGATCTCTATAATAAGCAATCAAATACTTGATGTCATAAATGTAAATTGACTGTTTGATCATAAACATTATTAAGAAATGCACATAATGTATACATTAGGGTTGTCTTTTCTTAGTACAATGTAAAGATATTCTCAAGTGTCAAAAAAACTAACTAATTGTCAAATCTCCAAAGTTTTTCTGCATGGAGATTTTGTAGAAATTAATTCATTAACATTTTTTTCATCCCAAACTCAGGGATTCATTAAAGTAACCATAATTGCAATTCATTAAAAATTAGACTATGAGTGTGGATGGGTTGGAAAATCTCCTTGGTACATATTAGAGAATTAAAACTTACAAAGTAAAATTTCCTATACATTAAAGTTATTAGTTTAGTTGCCTAAAGAAGGACACCATTTTAGAACATGCCGCCATGCAAAATTATACTATTATAAATCTTTTTGTGTTAAGACATGACATGAGTCTTAAGAGAGTTTTAGAAGATTGAAATTGTTCAATTTATTATTAGGGTGTTTTCTTTTCTTTTTTGCTTTAGTCAAAGACAGAATATAAATTATTGCTAACAGAAATACACCAAAAATGCTGATAAGAAATATTCAAAAACTTTTCTTTTTTTCTCTAATGAACTATCTTTGATCAAGTGATCTTTTCACAGAGAAAAAGAAACTTTTACTTGAAGTATGTTCATCTTAATGGTAACAAATTGGAGTTAATTTAATCTTCAACTCATTATGATGATGTTCTTGGGAAGATTATAGATAAACTAGAATCTATCTCTCTATATACACTTTGAAATATGAATCTCACATATTTGCTTATTACACCTTTTATGACACTCTCAGACATCTCATGAATGTACCATGTTGTATGAGTTTTATCCTATTCTCAGAAACTTTTAAGAAGGTTGCTGCAACAGTATTTGTGAATTATATCAAGAGATAAGGAGAAGAGATGTTGCCTAGGGAAGAGTCAGAGAAGAAAAGGAGAAGCCCATAGCTGCTTAACAATCAGAGAGAGAAAATTAGGAAGGATCTGCCCTAATTTATCATGCTGTTAAAAGGGATTGCTAGAGTTTGTATTTTCAGACTTAACAGTTTCTGTTAATATAGCCTTACAATAGAGAAGAATTAGCTTATCTAGTTGTTTTTCCTGTCTGGTTTAACTGGGTGTTTGTGTGGGTGGGTGGGTGGGATGGGGGGGGGGAGATGGTTATCAAGAGGACGATCACAAATTCAGTTGCCTATAATCAACATTCAGAACCACCTGCATATGTTAAATATATACAACAACCCAACTGCCTACTTAAATGATGGAATTCAGTGCCAGCTTTTGTGTTAATGACAGCCTTCCTGGATGGTTTAAAAGAGGATTGAACAGGTCCACGGAGGTCAGGCTAACAGACTGATTTAATGGCTGGTTTTTTGGTTTTTTTTACTATCTTCTGAATTATAGAAGTGGGACTTAAATGAAGTGAAAGGGGGTTGCAACTCTTCGATCAAGGACTCTGGGCTTTTCAAGTGATCATTACTGTATATGCATTATTACTGTTTAATAATTGGGTCTACAGTATCATCCAGCAAAGATTTTAATATGCCCTTATAAAATGAAGTATTAGCATAAGAAACCCACCCCACCTGCAACTCCCCAATTAACTAGTATCAGCAAGAGCGTGGACTGATTGACAATAGTTAGCTTTGAAAAAGCACACCTCATGTCAGATATTATGCTCAAGAGATGCTCTATTGTTGGATAGAATTCTGTTGCCTCATGTTTTCTGTTCAATTCTTCATTAAAAAGATCTTTGTAAGAGGAAGGCACATACTCTACACCGGACAAAGTTAATCCAAAGCAGCTCCCAGTTCTCTTATTTTGTCAAAGAATCCTTTAAAATAAGACATTGGACCCATCCTTGACTACCAATCATTTTCGATCAGTGACATTTTGCATTACTGAAAAAATGGCCAGAATAACGTTTTAGAATGAAGTTGATGTTCAAAATGAAGAATTGAGTATAGTTGATCTCAGAACTTCTAATAAATAGATGGCAGTGACAGCCACTGCTTGCCAGAAAAGTGAATCAAATGATATTACTTCATCCTGATTTATATCAGCTCTCTATGATCTAATGGCATGTAACAAAGCAAACAGATGAAATTGAATGAATAAGTAAATAAATAAAAGCTAGACCTCCCAATATATGTCATTAAGTTCATTTGAAATAGACTGTTCATTATGCTACTGTACTGTGCTGTATTATTTAAATTGCTATTTCTTAATTCTGTCTATATTTTTTAAGTTTTTTGTTTCATTGTTTAAGAATGATTTTAGGACATTTCTTAGTCCAAACTTCACTTTCTCATTCCTAAGGCTATAAATGAAAGGATTCAACATGGGAGTCACTATTGTGTTCAGCACAGTGCCCATTTTGTTAAAATCAAGCACATTTCCTTTGGTTGGGCGGACATAAATAAATATAGAACTCCCATAATATAGAGTTACCACAGTGATGTGAGATACACAGGTTGAGAAGGCTTTCTGACGACCTTGTGCTGAAGGTATTCTCAGTACAGCAATGATAATATACATGTAAGATACAGTGGTTACAAAAAGTGATCCCAAGAGTAATATACAAGAAGTCCCAAAATCAATATTTTCAGCCAGCAATGTGTCACTACAGACCAGTTTGAGTAAAGGTGCACTGTCACAGAAGAAGTGATTAACAATATTTGGGCCACAGAATGGTAATCCAGCTGTCACAATGCTGGGAATTAAAATAATCATGAAACCACCAACCCATGACCCCAATAAAAACTGAAAACAAGTCTTATTGTTCATAATCAAAGCATAGCGTAGTGGGTAACAAATTGCAATATAACGATCTATGGACATGACAGCTAATATGAAAAATTCAGTTGATCCCATCAGAAAATAGAAGAATGATTGGGTAAGACAGCCCACAAAGGAGATTGTCTTCTTCCCTGTGATCATATTTATTAGCATTTTAGGCACTACAGTTGATGTGATCATGACTTCAAGAAATGAGAGGTTACCCAGTAAAAAATACATGGTCAACTGAAGATGGCGATTGGCCACCACTAATATAATTAATGTGACATTCCCTGCAATTGTTAATGCATATGCAAAGAAGAAAACAATGATGATGACAATCTCAACTGAACGAATGGTGTGAAATCCCAGGAGAATGAATTCAGATACAACAGTTTTGTTGACCAAATTCATACTTTGATGAATCTTATGGTATTCATTAACAAATAGTTCAGTAAAATAAGAGACAAAGAGAGGAAAGGAAGAAGTGACAGAGGAGAGAGAAAATTGAACTATTAGTCAGATCCACAATTGACACATCTGTAAAAATGAAGAATTAGATAGATTAGTAGACAGTAGATGCATCAAGCAAAGTTATTTATAAGATTACATATTCAGATTAATTATGTACTATTTCTAGTTTCAATCTCATACACTCAAGCCATTGCTTGAGAAATTATCAGTTTTATTTTCAGGTAACAGGCATAACAATAAATTCATACTGTCTTATATGTTAAACAAAGCAAAGATTTGTCTGCAAATGTGGTTTTTTTTAAAGAGGAGCATGAAAAGGAGCCATTTAAAGTTGGTCCAGGGTTCAAGAGCCAGGTCTAAGTTGTCAGCAAGTCCAAATGTTCAAGATTCAAGAGTGAAATGCATAAATAGGTATCACATCCGAGCTGCACATCATTTTCAGTAATGAGAACAGAGATGACCAAGTCCTTTATATAGACTGCAGTCAACTGCCACTGCTTGGAATGTTGCTGCAGTCTACTGTCACTAACTGGAATATTTACTCAGTTGCTTGGCAAATACAATCTCTGTTTTGCTCTCCTTTCTATAGGCTTCTGACAAATTACCCCACTGCATTTAAATATATATATATATATATATATATATATATATATATATAGTGTGTGTGTGTGTGTGTGTGTGTGTGTGTGTGTGTGTGTGTGTGTATGTAGTCTTCAAGGCTAAAACTTATACAAATTTTGTAATCCCATCAGTGTTTTCCATGATAAATAACAGAAAAGGAGCATATCTTGTCAAGTACCACAGATCCATTGAATTAGTTGTAAAGTCCTTTAGATCCCAGCTCCGTGTTAACTTTTTATGTCTAGTTATTTTATTTTTTACATCTGTATTTAGTGAAACCTAAATAAGATAATTCATATAAAATTTACATTCTAGCCACATTGTTCCTATTTTCAATATACACACATTCATAAATGCCACAGATTTTATATGTGGAAAATGAAGTAAAGAAGATAGATAGTTTGCTTTTTAGAAAGAAATCCATAAATGTTGGGTAAAATAAGTAAATGTTGGCTAATGGATTCATAACTCTACAATTTAGAGTTTACTGAAAAGACTCACTTTATATTTAATGGGAAACCAATGAGCATGCTTCATTATTTGCTTTTGTTCAAAATTAAATTCCTATGTATTAAAAAATAAATTCTACGAAATGACACTTTGTATGACTGACCCTTATATACTTATATGTATATCAGATAAGCAGCGGGTCTCAATCTTCCTAATGCCGCAACCCTTTCAGTTCCTCATGTTGTGGTGACCCCCAACCATAAAATTATTCCTAAAACTATTGAAAATATGTGTTTTCCGATGGTCTTAGGCGACCCCTGTGAAAGGGTTGTTCGATCCCCAAAGGGGTCCCAACCCACAGGTTGAGAACCACTGAGATAGAGTATAATCTGATTGAGATATTATGGTGTATGTATGCTATAATAATTGGATTACGGATATGAAATTATAAATGGCAAGTACTGTAAATTAATACGCTAATTGACTGCTTTATCCAAATTGTGATATTGAATGAAGAGATAATATTTGTGCAATATATACATTTAATACACACTAAACCTGAACACACATCACTTTCTCTCATTTAATTCTGCCTATGCAGAGTAATCCTAACCCTATGAGGACCAGAACCTATGAAACTGTTCAGAATAGTGGCTGCTGCATGAAATCCTAAATGTTTCTAAACAACAGTTAAACTGAAAAGATTAAAATTAGTTATTAGCTGTCTGTAAGGAAACTTTAAGGTATAAGAAGATTAATTAAAATTGTAAAATTAATAGAGAATGATAGATTATATAAGCATAGTGGCAATTATTCATGCTTATCTTCAGGAGTACAGCAAGGAAAAATAATAGTCAGCACTAAAAATCTTTTTTTTTTAAATTTTGTATCTTCAAAATTTTTAAGAGACCTAAATGAAATGGCATATTAACAGATCTTAATTCTAAAGATATGGAACAAATGAACAATCCACTGATTCTTATTATTTTAGGTTAAAGCTTTTTAAAGAAAATGCTTACTATTAATATGTATTGAATCTCTTCAGAAAAATAGTTAAACTTTAAGCATTCTTACCAAGTGCTGAGTGTAATTAAGGAACAATTTAATACCATTCTGCAGTAATATATGCGTAGGAATATTTACAAGTAATATTCTTACTGCCTAAAACATTTTTCAAAAATAAGCTTCCGCACTTCCTTAAAGTATTGCTGATAGCAAACTTATAATTATTGTTTCTTTCTTATATGCCTCATGTGCATTTGCCAAAAATATCAAACTATCCTTTGAGCATTAATTAGGACGCTGCTGCCAGGAATTTAAGAGACTAAAAATATGGAAATACTTCTTGTATTGCATAAATACTATACACTGCATAAAATTATTATTTTATTATTTTTATTTTTCTTTCTTTTATATTGTGCTTTTATTCTTTGTATAAAAGAATGAATGAGTAGGCAGCAATACAAATTTTATAAATGAATGAATGAATGAGACAATTTATTCCAGTAGATGTCGATGCTTTTTAGAAGTCCAGTACAATATGTGTTCTGTGATCAAACAGAATGAACATTTAGACAAATTAATCCATTCATTTATGTGTAGGTGTTGGTAACTTTTGCCTCAATTGTATGAACGCAATATAATTTCACTTCTAAAAAGTTTTTTTTTTTTTGCATTGCATTGCATAAATCAACTGATGATTAAATGACTTGTCTATTATACTGCTGCAAAATACACTTCCAAGATCATCATTATGATCATATGCAGTGTCATATTAAGCCAGCCAGGGTAAACATTCAGGAGCTTCTTTAATTTTAGCATTCTCTTGCCAACTGCGATAATCAACAGTCAAACTGAGTCAGAACATCTGATGGAAGTTTTTAATCTTTAAAAAATATGGGTAATGGATCAAACACATCTTTAGCTGTTGAGACATTTATAACAATGCTATGAATCAAGAGAAGACAATAATAAAATATATTACAAATAATAATTTTCTTATAATACACAATATATTTTGTTATTAGTTTAGAACAAGGATTCCTAAACTTTTTGCCATCACATCTTCTTTTAATATAATCTTAATGTATACAATTCTGCCAAAACTCCAAAATCCAAAATGAACACAAATGAACAATGCAAATAATAGAATGAAACTTTAGAAAAGATGGACTTATTAAAACAATTTAGAATTGTAGTCATTTAGAATTATTATATGAGAGTCATAATAATTTAATTAATCAATTTTCTATTAATCCATCCTTTCTTAAAGACACCTCAATTTTAAGAGAAGGTCCCTCCAGCTCTGTAATTTAATTTAATTTTATTTTATTTTATTTTATTTTATTTTATTTTATTTTAT